>JAGPOW010003182.1:28483529-28575588 GCA_030014935.1 Caiman crocodilus
TTCATCAAAAGAGTGAATCTTTTTGATTAAAAAAAAAATCATTTTATATTCAATAAATTTGTATAATAATAATATTCTCTCCCACCCCCCCCCATTAATTTTTATTGGCAATGTGTTATAGATGGTGAAACATTCAGGCTCATAGTTGAAAGTATAATATTGATGATGCACAATTTAACTGTATTCTGCTAAGACTTAAGTCCTGAAAAAACTCAATTGATACGGTCTTCAAGGCAGCAATCAACAGAAAAAAAACAAAGTGTATGGTTTGAGAAAGAGGCATCATGCCACTGTGCATTTCTGATGTTATTTGGAGTATGTGATAGAAGGAGTTACTTTGGCTGTATGCCCCATCCACTTACTGTCTCATCCAAAGAATATTACTACGTGTTGTTACAGAAGGGAAAAATAAAACTCTTTTTCAGACACTAGTCTCTCTTTTTGCCTGTTCAATAGCTGCTGCCAATTGTGCTGGCTTCAGAGGTGTTTTTTTTCCAGTACAGGACACTGAAAACATTTCCTGTTAGCAAGACTATATGGGTTAAATACTATCAATTGTAGTCTGGGGAGGTATTAATGTAATTAGGATAGATTGCAAGACAGTTCTATATTTCCTCATTAGGACAATGAAAAAGCTAATGGAAAAAATGGAATTCCACTTTTTCATCAACCAGAACTGATGTAATGGAGAAAAAATCCACCTGTACTAAACCATTCAGAACTCATTTGATACCATAGCTTATCCATGTCTTTACATTTTTAAATCATTGGCAGTGAGTTTCAAAAACATTGCTTAAGGTTGGAATCACAGAGTGCATCTACATGTACAATTAATGCAACTGAATATACTCTGACTCAACTTGAGCTGGGGTAAACTAATCCTGATGTCACTATTTACATGTGCATTTAAGCTCAGTAATTTATTGTGTTGCTGTATACCACCTGTTTTTGACAGGACTGTCCAGCATCATAGTGAATTAGTCTACTGAGCCCTACGTGCCATGCACATGTAGACAGTGATAGTTTACTGTGCAACAAGTTAGTCTGCTGAGCAGTTAAGCGTCTTGTGTAGATGTGTCCTTGCACACACATTCACATGTGCACACACAAACAAAAGCACATACTCAGAAAGCATAAAAGGTTGAGGTCAAGGAAAATAATTACATGGCTGAATTTTCACTCAGCTACCCTTGCTTCCTTCCCTCCCTGTTTGTGTATGAGCTCTGTTGTTATGGGACTAATCTGTAATACCATTTGCTTTGTCATTTCATCCCATCCCAGGCCCTGCTCAGCTGAACTTTATAGCTTTCCAATACTGCTTGCTTGGCTGCTTTGTTAATCTCTCCACACCATACCATGCTTCAGAAATTCCTATTCTTTTCACTAGGCAAAAACATACAGCTACAACTTAATATGCAAGTCCTACTATCCAAATAGTGAGATTGTTTTCATTCAGTCCCTAGTAACTCCCTTACTCAAACCTTAGCAGCAACTGTCAGCTTTTGTTGATAACCTGAATGTGTAATGCATGATGGAGACTGAGCTACCCTTCAAACCAAGAAACAAGGGTAAGAAACACGAGTCTAACTACAGTAACAGAAAGTATAGTATATAGATACTTGAGGTCAATTTTAAACAACCTAGCTTCAGCAGCAGTAACAGAAAGCTCAGAAAGGAATACTTTACCTGGCACTTTGTCAACTGTGCTATACTTGCTCTGTCAATCCATTGATGTCTTCTGAGTACAGAATTTTCATTTACAGTGTTTTAAGGTAGAAAGAAGAGAGTGCATACAGAGGATCACTTTCCTCAGCAAGATTTGATTAGAAGAGAGAGTTAGACATGTTGGTCTGAAGTCAAGCAGAACAGATAGATCACAGTCTTTAAGGTGCCCATCTACCCTGCCAAGACATTGATTCTTATGTTTGCCAAAATAAATTACCTTCAAAAGGCAGTGCTTTTCAGGAAGGATTTTTCTGCACGCTTTCTCCCAGCTGAAAGTATACTTTCAAAGGCCTGGTATGAGACTACTTACCTTCTGCTGGTAGAAGAACACTTAACTCACCTTTGGAGCTTATCTGTACTACCCATTAATTGAATAGGGCAGTTGCTGTTGACTAGTGTAGTTCCCTGCTCATAGAAGCTGCCTACAATACCTCTACAGCAGTGGTGGCCAACTTATGGCTCTGGAGCCACGTGCAGCCCTTAAGAAGTTAATATGCATCTCCTTGAATCTTTGCACAAGCACACTATTGTGAAGATGGTCACTGTGTGCTTGTGCAAAGATTCAAGGAGATGCATGTTAGCTTCTGAAGAGCTGATGTGTCTCTGGAGCCACAGGTTGGCCACCCCTGCTCTTCAATACTCCCAGCCTCTCGGGGTCAAAACTAAGGAACTCAATCCCATCTGTTTCTGACGGTGGGAGATGAGGAAGAGCACACACCAACTGCTGAAACCTCCTTAGCCTGCTGAAGGGTTTTTGAACCCGAAAGCTTGCTTAATAACTATTTTCCAACTATTCGGGTTGGTCTAATGAAAGATATCAAATTCACCCAAGGAACCTTGTCTGCCAATGTGATCTAATGCATAATTCACACAATCGTGCCTTGTGCCATGCCACATGTGCATGGCAGGAGCCATGATTGTGGGATCACACATTAGATCCCATCCTGCCTTATTGCCAGTGCCTGAGGAGCCTGGGATCAGGCTCCCCCCTGCACCAAGAAGAATCAAGCTTTTATATCTGGGAGCCTCCTCAGCTGAGGGTTTGTCAGCCACAAGGGTACCCAACACACTGCTACAGTGATCTCCCTGCCCCTGGGCTTTCATGACCCTCCAGAGGGGAGATTGTAGCCACACCCTGCAGCTGTTAGGACCCCAGCTATTAACGTGAAAATTAAAGTTCAAGAACAACCAGCTATAAAGTTAGCACACATTTTCAAACTCTGACTTTTTTGCTGGTTGGAGCTTTTTATTATATGATAAGTACTTTGAACGTGTAGCTGGTCTCAAGGTAGTTGTGCAATACCTGTAATGTATAAAGAGACCTCTGATGCTTTGTCTACAGTAAGCTATGCCAAAAACCCAGAAATGAAATGTTCCTCATTTTTTAATTTGGGCTCCATTCTACCTCTAGTTTTACCCACCCCTTTTTAAAGGACAGTGATGAATTCTGTAGAATAGAATACAATATCTTTTGCTTCACTCCCAGAGCTCAGAAGCCAGCAGGCGTTATGAAATAGCTGTCAGCTGCAAAGTGATGCTGGGTATTAGTATGCAAGAAAGCATGGAGCAAGCGGCCCACTTTGCAAGTGAGGTTCCTGCATCCAGGACAAGCTGTTTGTTGGAATAGCATCAGATCTAGGAAGGTCTGAGGCAAATTAGCTGCCTGGCATGCATGTTTGCATATCAATACTAGAATGGTTTTCTAGCTCACAGGTGCCTGATAACAAGACTGGTTCATGAGCTTTGTAAACATGTTATATTTTTGGATGCATGTGAATATGCTGGGATTTTCATGGCTGCTCTGTTAGCTATATTGCGGAAAGCTTCGTCATTTCAGCCAACTCCCATTCACTAGTTTGTAATTGTACCTTATACAGAAGTTCATACTACCAAGTCAGGTTGCTGCATTGTCCCAGTGGATCTTCACAAGAGGATACAGATCTACTCTGAAGTAGCTAGTGCGGATGACTCTTGTTTGTTGCAAAAGCTTTCCTGGATTTTTTTTTTTTTTTTTTGGTGGGGGAAGGTGGGTGGGTGGGGCATCATGATACTGAAAGGTTTCCATATGGGTTTAATTTTACACATGTGGGTAGTTCCCTTCAATTGAAAAAGTAGATTTACAAATGCTTAATTGAGGGACTGAATGACTCGGTAGATGGAGTCTTTCATCTTTGTATTTTGTCAAACCCATTTCTTAGAACCTGAGTGTAGCTACCCCTGATATATTTTATTCAATGGTATATGCAAAAAAATGGTGATCTCAGTTTGTACTGCACTACAGTCCATATTTCAGAAACCATTAGGACTGAATTAATTGCAAATATGGCTGGCTATGTGAAAACGGTGTGCAAAAAGTATAAAACCCCACTCCAATCCAAGAAGGAAAACTGAAAGTACAGCTGAAGTATATTGGTAGGCAAACTGTGTGAAATGCTGACAGCTAAGTTGTATTCTTTCTTGCAAAGACCGAGCAGAGAGACAAAAGGCAAGGGTTTTTAGAATGAGATTGAAATATGAAAACCTACAGTAAAGTTTTGAAAGGTTTGAGCTTAATATTTGATAAGTGCAAAACAAATCAAGATGAACAGGGTTAAGAACATCATGCATTCACTTAATCAGTATAGGAAAGCAATGCCACTATTTCATAGTTTCATAGTAGCTAGGGTCAGGAGGGACCTGAACAGATCATCTAGCCTGACTGCCTGCCACAGTCAGGAATGAATGCTGGGTTCACAAGACCCCAGACAGGTGTTCATCCAACTTCCTCTTGAATATGCTCAAGGTAGGGGTGAGGACCACTTCCCTGGGACATCGGTTCCAGATTTTGGCCACCCTAACTGTAAAATATTGCCTTCTGATCTCTAACCTAAACCTGTTCTATATCAGCTTATTACTATTGTTCTTTGTCTGAATACTTTCTCTGAAAAATTCAGCATAGATACTAAAATGATTTGGACACAATGATTTGGCACTGGATATTACCTCTTAAAATTGTGGGAACATGTTGTAAATTTTTTTTAATTTATCTTGACATGTAACTACCGAAAAAGCTGTTTTCCCTTCACTGATCGTGATCTCTTTAAAAGAAGTTGATGTCCAGATGCTTACTAAGAGAGATTCAACTTCATAGAGAAAAATGCAGGTAAAAAGAATAATATTCCCCAGTTTTCATTGGTTCTTTCAATAAAACTAAACAATCTTATAATAAGAGGTATCGAGCACTACTCATGCTCTGAATATACATTTTCTGAGTCTCATCCCAGTATAAAAGCGTGACAACTCAGGTGGTTCCAAAGCTTAGTCTGTATGCTGTACATTCATAATCATATAACTGTATTTTACTTCATTAAACCTGTCCAGAGTAGATGAGAAAACATTCTTTTTTCCTAAGGCTGAACTTTACAGAGCCCATGATTTCACTGGAGGTTTCGTAGCACACTTTAAAAGTATTTGAACGTCTCTAAATCTGAGTTATTTTACAATGGCATTCAATCTTCTTTTAATGATTTCCAGATCCCAAATATTTTTGTGTACAATAAAATATTTCCTGAGATTAATTTATGTGCCTGAAAAATGTATATGTAAATCCTCATTAGATTTCTGATGTATTCTACTTGTAAAGTATATCCTTCTACATAACATAACTTTGTTGCTTGAGGTGCTTAGGAAGTAGCAAAGAAATAAAATACTAAGTGAAATATGGGAAATCTATCTGACAATGTTATCTTAAATCATTGTGGAATTAAGTATATGCCCACAACTAATTTCACTCTAGATATAATTTTCCGTTTATTATTTAATATGTTGTAAGCTATTAGAAGGGAGAGAGAGAGACGGGTTGTTTTCCTTCATTAAATAGACTTTGTTATAAGGAAAAAAAATTATTTGGCATACCAAAAAAAAAAAATAGAATTTGTGATCACACATATCCCAAAGCCCTAAAAATCGTGTATGAATTCATGCAATAAAGCTAACTGGTAGGTAGATGCATCACAGTTACTGAGTCAGCTGTGCAGCCCACCTGCGTATGAGACTCATTGTCAGGCCCAGACCTCTACTTGGGATTTTGTCTTAAGAAAGGTGATCATCATCTTTCTGGCTTAGGTTGCAGACTCCTGAAACACACTGCAGTCATCTCACTCAGGTGCATCCTGAGTTCAGCACCTGTGATTCTGTGCCCCCAGAGACAAGGCTTTACCAGTGACCAACCACTTTTCATAAACTTTAGTATCATTTGCACAGAATGAAAGCATTTTAGATGATGCATCTGAGAAGCAATAATAAGTTTATACATAAATTTAGCTTACTAGATAGATTCCTCTGTCACACATGGAGAACCTGGTAGATGGGACATAGTCCTACCCTGTCAAGACTTGGTTTGGAGATTATGTTCTTTCTCCTTTTTCTCTCCTCAGGTCTGAGCTGTCAGTCTATATTAACTTCAAGTGCTTTTTCATCTTGGCCTTTTTGAACCAAGACATACTATTTTGTTTCCTCGTGAAGAGGGATGTAGGGCCCGGGCCCTGTAGCCCTGACAGCTTAGGACCTCTACTCTAGCTGGGTGGGGCAGGGGACTGCCAGTCATGAGTGAGGGGTGCCAGTAGGAACTGGGGGTTTGGGGGCTGTGGATCAGGAGCGGCAGGGCCAGGGGCTGTGGGTGGGGTGCAAGGGGCACTGGCAGGGTCAGAGGGTGTATAGTGAGGGGCTCTGGCAGGGCTCAGGTGGCTGTGGGTGGGGAGTGAGGAGCACCGGCATATCAGGGCTGCAGATTGGCGTGAAATGGAACATTCATTGCTATAACAAATATGAGTGCACTGAGCAAATCACATCTGTTAGTATTAGTCATCTCCTTCCTGCTGAGTTAATAAAAGGATAGGCATAAAAAGAGAGTCAGATATTTATGCAGAAGACCCTGCTACTTCTGTTACTGAGTACAGATATCACTAGGTTCTATGCATCTGGGGCCTGAGGCAGCACCCACTGAGATCAGTGGAAATTTCCACTGACTGCTTTGTAGTTTGGACTGGACTTAGTCAATTGTCATTTTTTTTTTTGCCTGTGTTGCAAGCTGGATTTGAAACAAGACGCCAAAGGTGAGGCTGGTACCTGCACCATCTCCACAGTTACAGATATCAAACACATAAACAGAATATAAATCATCCAAAAGTAGCAATATTGGGAATACTTATGAAGGTGCATGAAGATACAGTTGGATTTCCTTTCATAATGTATGTTAAACAGGCAGCCTAAGACCCTGACTTGGCACATTGTACAAACAGCTGATCAGTATAGTCTAACAATGTTGTCTTTCACTGAATTTCTCTACATTACAAGGACATTACTGTACACCAGATAAACTTGTTGAGAGTACAGTGCGTTTCTCTGCTTATCAGTTGAATGTAATCTATTTTGGGGGCACCTATACCATATTTCCAACATCATAATGGCAGAGGCATTAAAAGAACAAAAACATAAAAGAAATCCTAGCAATATGAGCTATCCTGTACGTGCTGAAAACCTAACATCTATGGGTTGTCAGGAAAGAGAAGACTTTTTACAGCATGAAGAACACAGATATGCTGTACATCACCTAGGTATGTTTATGGTGTTTATATAGCCCAGGACCTTTCAACCTTTTTTAGTCTACGTACCCCCAACAACCTGATGCCAAGCGGGGACAGGGAGGGTAGTGAACAGCCAGTCTGGAATAGGGGGGCAGGCACGGCGTGTCGCCAGCTCCCAGGATCAGAGGCAGGACAGGGAAGCTCACTGGGCTGCGGTGAAGGCAGCAGCTCCCCTCTGCAGGGAGAGGAAGCTCACCAGGCTGATGTCTGTGGCAGTGATGACCACTGTGTGCAAGCTTCCCTGCCCTGCATAGGAATGTCTCTGCCCTTGCCTCGCCCCAGCCCTACTCCTGGAAGGCGGTGGCAGTCTGTCCTTATCTACCCACATGTACCCCCGGGTGTACACATACTCCCAGTTGACAATCCCTGACATAACCATGAACAGTTATATTAAGCTTTATATTTATCCAGAAATAAACACATGAGAAATGCTCTTCAGTTAATGTGGTTAGAAATCTGCTATAACATTTTCTGGAAAAGTGCTTTTAACTGTGCTTTACTGACTTAATATTATTCACTATTAAGATTTATGCATCTCAGTTGCTTCTTTTTTAAAGGGAAAAATATTTGTTTTGTGCTAGCATTTAAAATGACCCAGTTAGATTTTGAAGTTTATTAGGAGTCAGATCACCTTGCTCATACTGTTTGTCCAAGCACTGTTTAGTTAGCAGTGGACAAAGTGAGCAACTTTGTGACCTTTGTGTTTTGACACTATAGAAAGGAAGACCTATTATTACTGGTAATTGAGTCTCTCGTTCTCTTCCCTCCCCCCACCTCCTCCCCACAAATATAAGTTTATACTGATATTGCACATATAACAGTTTTAATAAAGAAAAAGGAAGAAAGGAGACAATATTCCAGCTGTTCTCAAGAACTGTATTGCCTGTGGCTTGGTATAGATTGGGGTGAGCAATTATTTGGACCCAAGGGGCCATGTAGGCCATTGTGAGGAGTGGTCGTGGGCTGGTGAGCACCTTCCCAACCCCCAGCGCACCTCATGGCTCCTCCTCACCACCACCAGCACACGGCCCTAGCCCCAGCCCCAACCTTGGCCTACCTCATGCCTGCTTCAGACTTGTCCTGGCTGGAGCAGACGAGCTGGAACTCGTTCACACAGCCCTGACCCCAGCCTGCCTTGTGCTTGCTCCAGACTGCTTGCCCATACTAAGCAATGCAGTGGTCAGGCAGATGCTGCTTCTCGATGTGGGGGAAAATCAGCTCCTTCCCCTCACTGCTGCCAGGCCCTAATTGCTGCAGACACCTGGAGCCCACGCCCGGGCTGCCCTGTGGCTCCTCTCCGCCACTGTCACTGCCACTTTTGGGCTGCCCATCAGGACAGTGGTGGCAGTGCAGACAAGCTGCAGGGCAGCTGGGACATGGCCTCTGGGTGGCTGCAGCAAGAAGAGCCCAGCAGTGGCAAAACAGAGGGACTGCTTTTCCCCTGAGCCAAGCAACAGCTTCTGCCTGACGGCTGCTGCTGCCACTGCTGTCCAGCACGGGTGAACGATTCTGGAGCAGGTGCACGACAGACTGGGCTTGGGGCTGTGTGTGCGGGTTCTAGCTGGTCCAGAAATACTCCACTCCGCCAGGCTGAGTCCAGAGTGGGCACAGGGCAGGCCGCGATAGGGACTGTTTGCATAGGTCTATGCCAGTACCACAGGGCTGGGGCCAGTGATAGCAGCAAGTGGAAAGAGCTGCAACTACCTGGGCTACCTAGAAAAGCAGTCCAGTTGCAGAGCTGTCCTAGACCCACTCGCATGCATAGGGGCGGAGGGATGTGCTGTACAGTGCCTGGGCCAGGTGGGACTGAGGGACCCACTGTGGGCTGGACAAAGTCCTTTCAGAGACTGTCTTCTACCCACTCCTGGCATTTTTAATCGAGTATTTCAGAGACTAGATCTAATAGTAGTGAAGTATCTGTGAAGTCTGCCACATAGTAGATTTATTAAGGAGAAAAATTTAGCTTTTGCAAAGTCCTGTCTCCCCAAACAGCTATAGACAAAGGAATAATGGAACAGATCTTGGGAAACTTCTGATGCATATAAATTATATCTTTCTGTTGTCTGTTTTGAATGGTTGTCATGTATCTACTGAGGTCTTACAAGCTTAAGGTTTAATAACTGGTACACAACTTTGAAAGAATATGCTGCTTAGTAGGGCTGTGCAAAGCTTCAGGTGCTGATTCCATTAGGAGGAGATTCGGCCCAATTCAGTGGCCGAATCTCCAAATCTGAATTGAATCAGGGACCAATAAAAAGGTCCAAATCAATTTGAAGTTCTCCGAAAGATTCAGAGAGCTTTCATGATTTGGGCAGTCCCCGCCCGCTGCAGCAGGGAGCTGGAGCCAGGCTCCATGCCAGTAAGCAGGGGACAGGGGAAGAGGGGCTGAAGGAGGAAGAGGGGACCATGGGGAACCCTGCCAGGCCCCATTCCCTGCTCCCCTGAGAACCCCCCCGATACCCACCCACTCCTGCAGCCCCCCAATGGCTGCCCTGCCCACCCCAGCTCCAGGTGCTTTAAAAAAAAAGCCTCCACTGCTGGGTGGGGGGCAATCCCTGCTGCCTCCCACTGTCCCATACTGCATGGGGGTGCTCCTTCATGAGCCCCCCTACCCTCTCCCCCACATGGCTGCCCCACCTGCCGCAGCTCCGGCTCTCTAAGAAAAAGAAATGCCAAAAAAACCTTGGGCTTACCAGCTCCTGCTGTAGCCTTCAGGCTTCAGGGAGCTCATGCAGAGCCCCCCATGTGGTGGGGGGCAGTGGGGATTGCCCCCTGCCAGGCAGGAATCAGTGAGTTCTGGGTTTGGTTTTGTTTTGTTTTTCCTTAAAGGGCCAGAGCTGGGGCAGGTGGGGCAGCCTTGGAGAGGGCTGGGACAGTGGGGGTCCCCTGACTCATCACTGTGTCCCCCAAATCATCCGAATCCAAAGTGAATGCTAGCCACTTTGCACAGGCCTACTACTTAGGAACTGAGTAATATTAGAAAAAAATGTTCCTCTGTTGATGGGAGGACCTTTCTGATCCAGAAATGCTGAAAGGAGAAGTACTTTTGTACCTAAACTTCAGAATGGGACAGGGCAAACTGCATGCATGCAACTTTTAAATAAGGATCCATCTCCGTGGTTGCATAAGCAGAAGACCAGGCAGTCTTCATGAATTAGTGACTGCCTTCTGTCAAAGAGAGGCTTTAATTGTACTAATATGCATGTCTTCCAAAATTAAATACTTCAGTGCTCTTTTATAAAGCACAGTTGTTATCACACTAAACCAGGCTAATACTCATGGAGGGAAACAGAATGATCAGTGAGAGTTCAATAAACTGAAGTGGGGACTACAAGGAAAAAGGAACCGCTAATATTCAGATAGCTAGGAATAATATATTGTTTTACATGAGTGCAAGCTGTCTATATGATTTCATCTCAGAGCTGGCTCAATGCTCAGCAATTCATCTTAAATAAAGGTTGCCCAAAAAGAGAAAATGAGATAGTAATGCAGCCCATTCTGGAAGGGTGGAACACTTGACTTTTCCATAAAATGTAAATTTTCAGCTCTTGGCCTCTGATTTGCTAGACACCCTTGCTTTCCTCATTTCAGCAAAACCCTAACCCAGGAAAGCAGTTAAAATATTACAAAATTTAAGAATGACTTGATTCTTAAAAATTAAAGAATGAACAGATAAACATTCATGCCATCTAGCTGTCTGGGCACTGAATATTACTTCTGAGTAGATTCTCCCATTATTAGAGGGAACTTTTTAATGAAAGACTTATTTGTGATCATTTTGTCATAGGGATCTCCTGCAGAATGCTTTCAGGGAGACAGATTTGGACCCCCATAGGCAGTACCCAAACTTTGCAAATCCTCAAAGGGATCTGGTACATGTTGTTCTCATTCTTTATTTCCTGTTTTTATATTTGTAGAAAGGAGGGGAAAACAGTCAACAGCAAGAACTGTAGATTGTCAGGATCTGTAAAATGCTTCAATTAAGGTGAATACTCAGAGCCATGCTTGCCAGAACAGGGTGGAGGGAATCATATACTGTAGGTTAGATCATTGTCACCTACACCTCTAATGGTGACCCCTTGACATGAAGTGTTATCCAACAATGACATAAGTATGATCTCATGTCCATTTTTTTCAATCCATAAATATCAGACACAAGCCTCAAAATAATGTTTCTCCACAGTGCCTACTACCAATCAGTTTTCCCTGATTAAAAGTATATGAAGCATCCACAGTTCATAAATTTTTATTTCCATCAGGTCTTCAACCTAGTCTTGTGACTAGTTGGATTTCTAGACTTCTGAACTTTTTTCCAAGTGCATTGTAATCATTCCTGTGATTAATACAAATTACTTCATGTATTTATTTAACTTTTTCTTTGCAATATTGCATAGAAACAAAAAAGGACTACATTTTAAAGGGACTGTGAACATTCTCTGATTTTAGGGTTTACAACAATTATAGATTCAAATTTGCAGCATGTTCAAGTATTTTAAATCTGACATATGATCCTTTTCATCTTGAGATGTTTTTCATTAGTGAGTTCAAGTTCCATGACAATTGAACACAAAATGTTTTGCTGATGCACTTACTCTTAACAAAGCAGAGGAGCTGATGATTTCCAGCCTCTGAGGAAATGCTGTGGTCAGAAAGTTTATGTATTTGGTTGACTTTTGGCAGCAGATTTTTCTTGTCAGTAAACCTGAGGAATGCCTTTACCACACACTTTCTTGGCAAGATTTAAGCACAAAATGTCCAACGAAACAAGACTAGTCTTCAAGAACAAACTGAATGAATTATTTGTAGCCTTGTTGCATAACAAGTTCATAGAAGACTGGCTGGCTCTAAGGATTCCTTTCAAAATACCTTCCAAAAGTTGCTCTTCTAATAGACTGCCTAGGCTATTGGCCTATCTTTTTAGTAAGGTTATATAAAATGACTCATGAAAGGCGTGTTCAGTTTGAATGTGCTGCAGTGGATTTAACATGTTTGGTTTTGCTTTAGAAACAATGTCAGTTGTTCTCAATTGCTACTAAGTCATATTAGCCCAACTATTTAGATCATTATTCCTTCAATGCAGATTACATTCAACTTTTTGTTCCTAATTCTTAAAATTATTGCAAGCTCTGCAGAACAGAAAAAAGCTTCTCTGGCTACTCTTATCACAGAGGAGCTACCAGCTACACAGGTGCTACACAGCACTTAAATATTACAAGGTGAGGAGTATTTCCCCATAATGGCAGGCTGGTGATGCTGATTTAGAAAATATGCATCTGCCCATATCTACTTCTTCTCAAAGGAGATATTCTAGATCAGTGGTTCTCAACCTTTTTAGACTCAAGTTTCCCCTCAGAAAATGCCATCTTTCAGCTTTCACTCATTTTTTGACTACAGAAAAATATCAGAGTAATCTTTCTGTTGTGAGGACCTTGGGAAGATCACAACAGGTCATAATGTTTTTTATGCTGTGGATACCTATTTGAAATCTCTGGGTTTATCTGGTGAATTATGTGCAGGTGTTTGCATACCTAACAGTGCTGATATTGCACAGCATCCTATGGCACCCTTATAAGAATCTCACAGCACCCCTGGGTCACTGTTCTAGATACTCTGGTTCATGGCAGAAAGCTGGAAGCTTTCCCATTCTTCTCATGGTGTAGACAAAAAGGAAGAACCACAAAACTGACCTGTTGAGGAAAATGGCTTGAGTAATTGGGGAGATAGAATTGGTTTAGTTGAACACCAACATGCTCTGATTATAGGAAGGATAATAAATATGCTGTGTACACAGGTAGACTAGAACAAACTATGATCACCTAGGTGCCTGGTAAGAAGACCCCACAGACCTTCGTAGAGTGTGACTTGAAAGGGAGGGTGTATAGAATAAATTGAAATTCATGGCAGGTAGTTATTTTTAGAATTATTTGCAACTACCTCATGTTTTTTCTTGTTATATCAGTTTTCACACTGTAAACGAGCCATTTACTTACTCTGGAGTTTTGGGCATGTACTGAAATGAAAATTCAAGAGTAAATAAGATTTTTTTTTTCCTTTGGAATTTATTAAACAAAAGTTTTTCAATTTCTATAAGCCATATCAGATTTGAATATGCTGCTTCATGACTGTAATATGACTATCACAGTTCAACAGAACTACGATGTACTGATTTACAGATGATGAACAGCTCTTACAAACAAATACCACACCATTCTAAAGGGTCCCAAGTACGCTTTATTTTAACATAGTCAAAAGAGGAGTCCCCGCTCTGCTCGCGGGTGCAAGCATGCTGTACATGGTGGGATATGGCTTTGTCAACAAGAAAACTTTAACCTCAGCTAAAATATATCCCTCAGTCATAGAATTTTTCATGCAAGGAGGTGTTTTTTCTTATAGCTCCTGGTCTCCACTGCCTCAGCAATTATTCAAATTCTTTTATATTTTGGACTGAAAATAATGGAGCTCACATAATCCAGCCTCAGAACAAGTCAGCAAAAGTAACTGAATCCAGAGTTCCACAGTTGTAACTTAATTTTGGCACCTTCCATGACAGAAAAGGCAGGGCAGGGAACAAGCATTTACCTCTTTGTGCAGAGGCTGCTGCTGCAGTTTTGCCAGCAGCACAGGCTCCCTGGGGTTGCCGTTCTGATGCCACCTCTGAATTGGAGCCCAGGCCTGGTGCTCTGCTCAGCTCCACAGGTGATGCTATTAACTGAATCTCTGTACAGGGTTCAGGGTCTGACATCAAATAGGTTCACTGCAAGATCTCTTAATTCCTATGCAGCATCCTGCAAATTGTCACCTTATTAAAAAGCATTACTTCAATGTTTTGGGCTGTACATTCATAATTCCAGTAAGAGTCAACAGGAGCTTTGAGTAAACCTTATACTTGGTCCTGTGTAGAACTGCCCCTTTAAGAGATTCAGGTATGAACCAATTGGAGCTGGTTGTTAAATTACACAGAGGCATATTTATGTAATATGGATTAATTAGATCAGAGACACTGAAGGAGGTCAATCTAGATCAGACTGTCATCCTTATTGAGTACTCTTAAATTACAAAACCGAAGCACCAAACCTGGATTTTCACCTGCTGATATTATTTCAAAAGGAAACTAAAAATAAGAATGCTTCCTGGAGAAGAATTGATGTCAGTCATGTGTAGGTATTGGTGGGTTTTTTCTATCTGTCTCTTAATAAAACTGAATATGATTTGGATACCAGAAACTGTCGCTGTTTCATGAAAAATGGTGCTGAGCATATTTACAATGGGAAACAATGCTCACAAACAACTGAGTCAGTGATATCAGAGGAGTTTGTCCCACAGTGTTCACATTATGATTTCAGTTGGACACAGGCTACATACTAAGAGGAGTCACCTTCTTCAAATCCTAAAAGAAAAGAAAATAAGGGGTGTGGAATCAGCCACTTGACTAAGGAGGTATCAGGCAGTCAACATCCACAATAGGCTGAGACAGCCAATCACAAAAGCATGGCATAATCAGAATTGATGCCCATGCTGCTACCTGACCAGAGGATTTATAGATTAAAATTAAGTATTTGAAGTTCCATGTGTTAATATTTGTTGTTAATGGTCACTATGTTTGGCTGAGAAAGGAGAATGTGGGGAACACACTTTTTGAACAGCTGGCATGCACCTATCAGAAGATGTTATATTATGCAGAGGCAATGTTCATAAGTTAGAACTCAGTCTCTGAATCAGGAAGATCTCCATCAGGTGTGTCGTCTCTGAAACTGTAAATAGACATTTCAGTTGTGGTGAGCCTGATTGTCCCAGGGTTTGACCCAGGTCAAAACAGATGCAGCCCAGTCATTCATATATGTAACACTTGCAACTTACATTGCTCCTATGTCAGAAGGCAATGACAGAGAGTACACAGCCTGGGCAGCTTGTCCCTGGCCCCAAAATAGGCTTCAGAAGTCATACAGATGCACTGGGAAACGCAGCACATTTTATACCACATAGTTCAGAAGGCCCTAAAGTGGGACAATGGACTTGTACATTTGTACAGTTCCAAGACAAAAAGCTTTCTCCCAGTCCACATGCAACATTTGTTTACTGCCTGACTGGTCGCTAAACAACACAGGCTCATGCAAAGTGGATTGTTAGGTTCTTATTATGATGTAGCCAGCTCAGATTCAGCTGGTCCAGGAGGGGAGAAAAAAGTTGGAGGAAATGGAAAAACCCATGTACAAATGGTGTCTGATTCCAAGATCAGTCTAAGGCAAGGGTGAGCAGCCCTATTCCCATGATCCAATCTGTGAAGCCATTGCATTCAGCCCACAGAGCTGGGGTGCTTTGACAACATTTGACAGCAGAGGCTTTGTCCACACCCCACCACTCCATGCCTGAGAGCTGGGAACTTCACCCATGCAGTGCCATGGCAGGGCAGTAGGGAGAAATAGTAGCATTCAGGCCCCAGTACAGGCCTGGGTCAAATCTGAGCTGGGTCATTTTAGCCACCATCCGAAAACATCTCTGACTGCTAGTCTAAGGGCACATGCCCAAAACTAGTTACGGTAAAAGTGTAAGGTAAAAGTGATTATGGATTTACTCTGCATCTGCTATGCCACATTAGCTGTTTGTGTGTATCCTTTTATCTTGTGGTAGACAAAATCTAACCTTTAATTAGCTTAGGCCTGAATGAGAGAAAAAACAGGATTGTATCAAAGAAATAACTTTTCCTCCAAGTAGACACAATCTTTAGGACCCCAAATTTTGATGAACTGCTCAACTCAGAACTAACAGGATTATGGATGAAACATAGACCCTAGTGAACTTCTCCTTGACTTCACTGTCACCAGGGGTACCTATACACGTGCTCAATGCCTGCTCCAATGCATGCTAATTAGTTAACTAATTAGCTAACTCAATTAATTGAGTATGGAGTATTCAGCATCCCCATGCTTCAAAATGGCAGTGGGGGATGCTTTAACTAAAGCTTGTCAAACAAGCACATGTAAAGATGCCCCAGGACTTTACCTTGTGTACATGTAAAGTTATATATATTTATGTGTGGATATTATATACATGTATGCATTTATATGCACACACCTATACATCCTATGTCAACATACTCCTTAATGTGATAACAGAAGTATTCAAACTGTTCAACTAATAAAGGGTTACCTAGTATATGGAACTTTCAGCTTAATGCCACTGGCAATTCAGGTCAGTAAGACTCAGCATGACACTCAGGCATCCACAGTTTCTCATTGTGTTGCAGACCCCAGGGTGAACACTGGCATTTTGTGTTATGACAAAATGGCTAAATGCAAAGCACTCAGATTATGAAGGATGAATAATACATTGTCTACTGAATATAGTCTTAAACTGCATATTGTAAAAATGTCTGTCCTGTCCATACAAGCCCTGTTCATTTCAGGAAAAATTCTCCTATTTATTAAAATAAATAAAGAGAAGAAATGCTAACATGCCCTTTTAAAATGAGAGGGACCTGTAAGGCCTCATTTATATTATTCTGTTATTTTGGTGGCACATTAACCTTAAGTGAGAAGCAGAAGGGACAGGGTGTTCTCTTCTCTAGAGTTTTTGGCTTGCAGCAAACTGATATTTCAGTTGAGGTTCCCTTGCTAAACTGGTTGTTTCAGGTTCCTGTTCATTGTCAGGAAGCTAGTGTCCAGCTGGATTCCAGTTTGAGGGAAGAGAAATATTGTATTTACTCAAATATAAGATGACCCCCAAATCATTAGATTCTATATATGGAAAAATTATGAATTTGTTATAATTTTCCAGGTATTGGGGGTTTACCTTGAATTTGTCCCCTTCCCGCTGTTACATCAAGGAAAATAAATCTGGAGGTTTGCCCCTTGCCCTCTGCTCCATCCCCCTTTCTCCCTGAATCCTTTTCCCCTTCTCCATACAGTCAGACCCTGCTCTCCCTGAGCATGTGGAAGTGAGGGGCAACTTTGAAAATGCTGACCTTGAAATAAACATATAGGCAAATTGATATGGGTACCCATAAACTTAGTTCATCCAGAAGTAATGTATTTTACCCTTTTTGAAACTGCTACAACAAGGTACTTCATAAACTATAATGTTCGCAAATATGACACAGGGCTTTTCAACCCCATGCTGATTGGGGGAAGGGCAGGGGGCACCTCATCTTATATTTAAGTAACTATGGCAGGCTTTTACAGTAAAAGCTGTGTTAACTGGCATGAGTGGGGAACGCGGCATGCCAGTTATATAATAATCCTGGTTACCTGAGGCAGGGGTTTTCAGCCAGATGCGGAGCTGGGGAGAGTGGAAAGCGGTGGTGTGGCGGCAGCTGCTGGTACATGCAAGTTGTCTCCCGATTGTGGCCAGCGACACAGCTGGCTGGAAATTCCAGTTAATAGAAATGTCGGTTACTAAAATGCCAGTTAACACAGGTTTTACTGAATTTAGGATCTAAACCAGGATAGTTTTAAATCATTTGGGGACTGTAATAGGTATCAAGAACCAGTTTAGAAGAGAGGGGAGGTGTCCTTCATCTTTACATAAGAATAAAGATGCTGTTGTCTCCTGGTTAATATAGTTTCAGTGGTTTCTAGAGATATGAAAATTACTGCACAGCCCCACTGAATTAATAACACATAGCTCTCAATGGTTTCTTCTGTGCTGTAAAGTTTCCTTTCTTTCTCCATTAATTGTGTTTATGACATTCATACAGTGGTCAATTGTATAAATTAATTTACCTGAATTTGTATAGGTAACATTACATATTTTATCTATGCTGATTATTTAATGTCCTTGAATAAATATGATTCTTAGAATGACTATAAAAACCTAAATGAACGGCAGTGCATCACATTTTACTACGCATATTAAAAGAACTAAAATAATATGAAATCAACGTGTGGTTTGTTTGATAGCCTATGTAAATTAACTGATTTCAATTACTCATTTTGATTAGCCCAGTAGAAATGAGTAAATAATATAATAATATAGCCCTTCTATATTTCATGTACTCAGTCATTTCAAAATATAAAGTTGGTATTAATCAGTACAACCTTTTTGGCTTTGATTGAATTATACCAATGTATGCCAAAATTCTATTTAGCTTAATGTATTTAATTTATTCTTCTGTATACTAACTTTACATATCTGCTTCAGTCAGTGAGTGGCCTGATCCTGTTTCATTATTTGAATGTAAATTGAGATTTATATTAGTGTAAAAAGACCCGAATAATTTCCATAATGTTTAGGTATTCAAAGACCTGTCATTCTTATACCAAATATTAATACTGTTTACTCTGTTTACCTGCCCAGAAGATTTTGCATTAGAACCTACAGTTCAAGGAATATTATTAGCTAAAGAGCTACAGCAATAGTTCAGCAGGACAATTTTGATACATTTTCCCTAAAAAGTTGCTTCATTGTTAATAGGTTTGACACGTTGTTTTTAATTTTGGCCTTTGTGAAATGTCATTAAGCAACCACTGCTAGGACCTTGGCACTGATTGACATCACTAAGATTATCAGTACATGAAAGAGAAAGAAAAATATCTTCTAGAACTAAATTTTGCCTGTTGAAGATTTACCTGTACTTCATTTTAATATTGAATCTCACCTGATCTTAAATACTCTCACATGTGAAAAATGACATGTTAATCAAAGGACAAGCAGAAAAAGAAATAAAGACAAAATGCTGACACAGGGAAGGCTCTGACTTTTGATGCAAACTGACCTATATGCTCAATAACAGTGTCAGATAAATCAAATAGGCTGGATATGATTTTAAGGATTTTGATCTTTAAATAAAATGTCAGTTTTATGTGAAGAGGAAGAAGCAAAGATGCATATATTCTGCAGACAAATTTACTTTTGATTTTATTAAACAAAGCTTGTTTAACAATGGCATTATCACTGGTGGAATACTTTGATAAGAGCTGTATATAAATACTGAGCTATCTCAATAGAAATTTTTTAGTACCCATCTCTTTTTCTCAAAGGCTATTCTACTTGCAACATTATTATTATGGCATTATCCATATGCATCCAGATGATTGTTTATTTTTTTTTCTGTTAATATGACAGGCCAAATTGCTGGTGGGGGAGGGTACCAATTATGACTGTGCCTGCAAGTTCCAGGTGTGTTTCTTAGTGTATTCGTTATTAAATGTGTATATGATATAGAGTTGATGCTATTTTTGTTCTTGCTTTGAAGTTAAATGTAAAATCTACCTACCAATGTTTTAGATATTTGAAGATGTAGAAGCATCTCTCAGATATAAGTTATTGAATCTATCTAAACATAATTTATTGAAAAATTGTTTATGGGTGATTTATTAAGTGAGTAAATACAGCTTGGTTAATAACCAGAAAGAGCATCCCCCAACTCTGTTAGATTGTTTCCTAGATAACCGATACTTTTTAAAAGTTCTAAACCTAAAGCTATATGATAAATCAGCAAAATCTGTTCATGGATTCAAGTGTGACAGCAGCTTGTGTAGACACACCTGGACAAAGGACAGAAGTTACACATAAACTGGTTTAAGTGATACAAAATCTGTAACAGAACAAAAATTCAGTGCACAATGCACATAAATCCATAGGTGACATAGGGAATAGTGGGGGGAGCACATGCCCCCCCCAAGATTGCCTGCTACTGATGCTGCCACCGGTGTCTGCGGATGGTCACTGCTCACCACCCCCTCACCACTGACTCTGCTGCAGCCACCTGTGGGCAGTCCCCGCTCAGCCCACCCTTGCCACTAATGTCACTGGCTGCCTGCAGGTGGTCCCCACTTGGCCCACTCTCACTGCCAATGTCACTGTGGGCTGCCTGCAGGCGGTCTCTGCTCACCGCTGCCATGTCCCCACTGCTGCTTTCTGCAGGTGCTCACTGTACTCCCCCAGCCTCAGGAGGCATGAGTCGTTCATGCATAAATTGCTTTCAAAATGGCCAAAATTGGTTTAAGATAAAATTGGAGAAGGTATAGTATCAGACTTAACCAATTTAGGTTAAACCAGTTTATGGAACTTTTGTCCCGTGTCCCTTCCCAATTCAAATTAATTTGCAGCACCCCAGAATGCTTTGCAGCCCCTCAGCATCCCAGAATGCTATGCTGTTTGCTCCAGCGCACAAGGCTGGCTCCTCCTCCCAGCTGTCACAGATCTGAGGCACTAAAGCCTCGACTCCATGCCAGCACTTGTGAGCCTACTGGGATAGATGGGGGAGGGAAGGGAACAGACCCCCTAGCACTCATCTTTACAGGAGGAGGGGAAGGAAAGCCCCAGCAGTGAGGACTTTTTGCTCCTGAGTGTGGTTGGCATCATCTCAGCCCCCTGTCCCCCAGCTTGTAAGGGGGTGGGGGTGGAATGAAGGGAATGCACAGGCTTGCCCCCGCCCCGCAAGCCAAGGTCTGCCCAGCACAGAGGGAAGGGCCCCACCAGGGGCTTTTTGCTCCCCCCACAGTCCATTGAGCCGGGCTGGGATTGGTTAAGTTCTGCCCCCTCCCCAGCCTTCCTCCTGTGCAAGAAGAGAGTAAGGGAAGTGGGGAGGCACATAGGCCCAGCCTGGTACCAGGTTCCCACAGACGGTATCTGCCAGTCATAGTGGGGAGAGGGGAATGACACCTGGGGCTTTTTGCTCCCCTGCAGCCTGGCTCACTAAGTTGGGATCAGCTCAGCCTCACCTGTTCCCAGCAGCCCATTTCCAAGAGGGGAGAACACATCAGTTGGGCACTGGCCCCCTGCAGCCAGAGTATGTCTGGTGCAGGGGTGGGGAAAAGCCCCACTGCAGGCTTTTCACTCCCTTGCAGCCTGGCTTTCTCAGACTGGGATCTGCTCAGTCTTGGCCCCTCTCCAGGAAGGAACTAAACTGATCCCCACCTGGCTTAGCAGGCTGTGGGGTTACAGAAAACTCCCAGAAGAAGCTTTTAGTGCCCTGTGCCAAGTAGTCCCTGGCTAGGGGAGGTAGTGTTTTCTCCTCCCCACCCCTCCACCTCTCACAGGTGGGGTGCTGGAAATGGGTAGAGCTGAACCCATGCCAGTCAGATCAGCTGGGCTGCAGGGCAGCAAAAAGCCTCCAGTGGGGACTTCCCCACCCCCACACACCATGCAGACACCAGCTGCGGGGGGAGGGCAGTGCCTGGCTGGGCCAGGGCATTTGCTGCCCCAGCCCTCCACCTCTCCCAGATGGGCTGGGGAGAGGATGAGGCTGACCTGATCCCAGCCTGGCAAGTTGGGCTGCAGGAGAATAAAAAACCTCCAGTGGGGTCTTTCCCCCACTCCAGACAAACCTTTGCAGGGGGTAGGGGGCAGTGTCGGGCCAGTTGTGTGTATTCCCCCCTCCCCACAGGTGTGGGGCTGAGGGGAGGGGGCAGGGCTGAACCAATTGGAGTCCTGCTAGTCATGCTGCAGAAGCGGGGTGAAAAGCACCCTCAGGCAGACCCCAGGTGGGGGGCCGGGGCCAGGGCCAAGTGGTGCATTCCCCTTCCCCACCCCCCTGTCAGAGGTGGCAGCTCTCCCAGCTGACAGTGGTGGGGGGAAGAGGAGGAAGGGGGTGACGTGTGTCCAGCAGCCAAACAGGCCTGGGCTGCCACTGGGTTGGCCATGAGCAGTGGTGCGCATGAGTTGCCCCAGGCTCCTGGCCTGGGCCAGTGTAGGCTTCTGCTCGTCTTGGCCCCCCAAATACTGAACATCAGTTTAGTTTGTTATTGGTTCAAGATGCACAGTTTAGACTAACCTGCAAAGATTGAACTGATTGTGCCTCTGGCTTTTTCAGCCTTTGTTCTTAAACCTGCGTCTGTTAGCAGTAGTAGTCTAGTCACGGCAACATGAAGCAAAACATTCCAGTACTTATTTTCTAGGGAGTTTTTTGCAGTCTATACTTAACCTTATACCACTGTGGTTATGTTGTTACCAGCATGCAAACTAGCTAGTTCAAAGCTAGCTGTAGCATGTTTACATGAGATACAGTTATTACAGTGTAGGCATACCTTTTCTCTGTAATCCAGAAATACCACTAGAGACTGATATTACCACCACTATATGCAAGTGGTTCCAAGAGCCTCAGTGATGTTAGCGATGTGACTACAGTTTGGACTCTTGAAATTCCAATATTATTCCTAAACTAAATCAGAACTGTGGAGTTCTGCTTACAGCTCAGGTGAATTTAGCCTGTTTTTCTAACATGAAGAAAATGAAGTCATTGGATTCCTCAACAGCAAGTGTTGGGTTATTTGAGTAGTTGCACAGAAGCAGGCCTGAGATGGGAGCAAGAGAACCATGCAGTGAGCCCAGAAGCAGTTGGATCATAGCTGCACAAGTACGATCTTACTAATAACAATAATAGCATATGTATTAAAGCTTTTGGAAGCATTTCACATGTTGCCATACAGGGAAGAAACAGTAAAAGCATGACTTCTGTGTCACTCAGAATATGTGCAGACTTTACACTTAGATCAACCTAACGAAGATTAAGTTAATCTACATGCCAAACTGTGCATACATTCAGGGAGTTAAGTTTGGGCACAAAAAATGGCCATCTTAACGTAATTTAGTTGACTTAAGGAAGTGTACAACATTAAACTGAGCTAACCTAACCAGGGTATTTTTAGCCTTGTGATGCTCCCCCACCCCCTGATGGACAACCCTCCCATCAATCCCACTGAAATCCCTCTGGAGTCACCAACCCCCTGTCCTCCCCTTGGACCCAGTAGTCCCCGCCCAATCCTACCCATGTTCCCCTACCCTTACTTACTTAAGTTGTATTCCCAACACATCTCCCAGCACCAGCTAATGTGCGCACAAGAGGGGACACAGTCTACGATGACACAACTGTAAAGCAAGCCGTGCGATCATAGATTGGATACTGCAGACATGCACGTGCCCTCAGCCTTTGTTTAGATCCTGATTAGAGTGCAAGCTGGCTCACTATTTATAGAAGGTAGTCAGGATTAGATGCTTTTGTACCTTTTCCCCTCCCTTCTGGGAACATTGTGCTGCTTCGGTGAGTTGATTAATCCCTGATTTTGGATGATACAGTCTTTGAACAATCAGTACACTCCCTGATGCTGCTTCTTACAGCAGAAGCTAAACTGATTCAGGTGCTAGCCTCCCTCTTGGGATTTAGCTAAATTCCCTCATTATGGCAGTACTATATGAGACTGTATCTAGGATTGTTTCATCCTTCTGCACATATGGTTTTACCAGGTACCCAGAAAGCATTACAAACTGGACTCTATATTTGGATACTTACACATCTTGCTTTCTCAGGATAAAAAAGTGTAAACCTTTATTTTTTGTATGTGGCACGTACATAACTTTATAACAGTGTAATATAGAAATACTCTTTCATAGGTAACAGTGCATATATGTGCCTGTCTATTTTTGCTACATTTCAGAATGCATAAATAGAGATATTTGGTCAACAATATTGGTCAACATTGTTTTGAAAAGTGCAGGTTCCCAAATTTCATATTGATCATAATGACATGTATTGTCTAGTTTATCTCTTTTTCCCAACACCCACAATACTGAGCTGTGTGTTCTAAGAAAAAAAAGTAGTCTACAAGTATAAAAATTCTGACTTAAAATTAGAATTTGCCTGAGTAAGGGATGCAGTTTTTATGCATAAAAACTCAGTAAATTTTATTTACTGCATAAAATCCTTACAGAACTAGATGATGCAATGAAAGCCAATGTGCCAAAATACCTTTTGAAAAGTGGCTCTTGTAATACACCACTATGGAGCCGTGCCTGGAACTGTGTGGCCGGCCACTGGGCGTAGTGATGGCCGGGCGGCATGCAGTCATCCCCACCATCACCCCATGCTGCACCACTGCTGCCAGCCGCACAACTCTAAACATGGCTCCACGGTGGCAGCAGGAGGTTTTGGAGGCAGAGGCAGTCACCGCTGGCACGGTAATATGTGATTTCACTGTATGCAATTTTTCACCATACACGCGGCCTTTAGAATGTAACCCCCACGTAAGATGCAACATGCCTGTATTTCTGATAAGCCTAGAGACGAATGGCAATTGCGTTCAATCCTGGTTTCCATAGGGTTGCAGTGGGGATCAATGACCGTACAACAGTATACTAGTGTTGTTAAATGACATGCAGGTCTGAGCTATGCCAGATGCAAATGACACAGAGACAGGCTTATTTGTATTTTATATATTATACATTGGTGTGAGTATGCGAGAAGAATAGCACCTCTAGACTGGAAGCGTCAAGGCACAGGACTGGAATCAGGCCATATTACTTGGTGGGGTTTCTGCGGATTTATTGTTGGACTTTGGGCAAGTTCTAGCATGTTGGCTGGCCAGTGAGGGGAAGCTTGTGGTGCCATTGTGTGTTCTGTTGCTAAACAGGTTATTTCATTTTTGTTTGCTATTATCTCTGCTCTCTTTCATTAGCATTTGATGAATTAAACATCTGATATAAATAGTATGTACAGTTAACAATAACTTGCTTTGATATGATACCATTTAAACAGTTTATCTTTTTCCTCCTCCTTGAATGCAGATTAGTATGTGAGGCAAAAACCAGGAGCTTTTACCAAACCTGCCAGTGTAGGATAAAGCCCATAACCATAAGGGCTGCAAGGGACTCCCAACACAGGAACCAGGAGTAAAATTTTATCCATCTCTGTCAATCAGTTTACAATAGAGTGCATTGCTGCAGTATGTGAATACCTGTATAGAAACAGTTTTCCTCAGCCCCTCTGCATGCTTTGTAAGATTCCTAGAGGCTAGTATTCATCTGAGCGATGTTCAGGTCTTGGATGGATCCAGAAAGAAGAGCTGGAGGGGGCAGTCACGCCCCCCCCCAGCTGTGCATGCATATGCAGTGTGCTTTCCAAATGCAACATCTTGTCTGTGTGGCTCTAGAACTCAAAGGATGCATGCCGCTGCCCTGGCCTGCCACTGAATTTGGCAGCTGGTGAAAACAGGTGACAGTGATTTCTAACTGTTCACCCTGTGGGTTCTGGAGCCTGCCGGTGCAGCAGTTCCAGTAAAAGGTCACTGGCAGGCCTGTGAACTCAGACAGCAACCTGGGCATGCATTGCAAAGGTGAAGGGGAGATGGTGCAGCTGCATCCCCCTGTACCCTCCTGGATCATCCCCTCATTGTAGATGGTGTGCATCCATGTTGTCAAGGCTAGTTAAGACTCCAAAACTCAAAGGCTCAGTGCAGACAGTCAAAAATCCTGAGGCTGAATCAATTCAAATTAGGCAGCTTCCTCTAAGCTGTGGAGTTTGAACCAAAAACCAACTGAATTGACATTTGGTTTTTAATTGGAAAGGCAGGGGGAGGTCTGCACTGACCCAGGTTCAGGAGTCCCCTGTCCGAGTGTTGGTCCAACTTGGGAGAGCTTCCTTCTCAGTAGGTTTCTCGGTAGCATCCCCTCTGCCCCTTTGCAACTGCTGATTGCTTCAGCTGCTGTTGCAGAAGTCAGGGAGAAGGAGTACTTCTGACCAGATGCCTGACCTTGCAGCCCAGTATGGGGGCACCAAGAAAGTCCCGCCCTGGGGGGCTTCCACCCATCCCCCACCAGCCCACGATCCCCCAGCTCTGGGTATCCCCAGGAGCTGAAGGAAATTCTTCCTAACCCACACATTTGCCTTAGGTGCTGGAGTCTGAGAGAGCCCAGGGAGCAGAGGGAAATTCCTCTGCCCCCCTGCATTAGTTTTGCCTCAGTCTCACAGCAGCTAAGGCAAAATGGGCTGTGGAGGAGCAGGCGAATTTCCCTCTGGTCCCTCAAACTGCCTGAGACTTGCAAGGGCTGAGGCAAGTTTCTTGGGAGAGGAAGATTCCCTTCAGTGCCTGGGGCTGCAGGACCCCAGATTAGGGTGAGGAGAAGCCCTCCAAGGCAGGGAGGGGCTCCCTGCTACCCCCATGCTGGGCTGCAGGGGTGGGCACCCAACTGGGAGGACTTCTCCCTCCCTCCCTCCTGTGGTAGCTGCTGAAGCAATCAGCAGCTGGAAAGGGGGAGGGTGGAGGACTGCCAGGGTCTGAAAAGCCC
Organism: Caiman crocodilus; assembly: GCA_030014935.1. NCBI lineage: Eukaryota > Metazoa > Chordata > Crocodylia > Alligatoridae > Caiman > Caiman crocodilus. The sequence goes on from JAGPOW010003182.1 coordinate 28,509,878, forward strand.
CGACCACAGGGGCTGTCCCTCCCTCCATGTGCTGTGTAGACCCTGGCTGGAGGGGTGGGGGTCCCTCCCCCCATCTGTATGGGCTGACAGATACAGGCAGGAAGCAGGCTAAGGAGCAGAATAGAGCAGGCAGTATAGCCCAGGGCTGCAAAGCATCCTGGGATGCGGGGGAATGAGTTAACATGAACCAGGAAGGGATCTGGGACAGAAGTTCCATAAACCACTTTGACTTAAATCTGTTAAGTCTGAGACTACATCCAGCCAGGTTTATCTTATTTTTGTTTTTTGTCATTTTGAAAGTGGTTTATGTGCACTTAGCTTCTGTTCTGTTACAAATTTAAACCAGTTTCCAATCACTTAAACTGGTTTATGTGTAACTTCTGTCCCTAGCCATGGGCACCAAAAGAGGCAGTGCTCGGTTTCAATGGGAGCTATGATTTGGACACCTGGTTCCAACCAGCAGTGATTGAATCAAACAACAATAGGTTTGAAAGGGACCTAAAGGGTCATCTGGTCCAGCCAGTTGCATAAATGCAGGAATGCTACAATAATATCTATAGTACATTCTGGGTACAGTTTTTAGTTAAAAATCTGGAATATACTGTGAGAGAAGAATTGTTGTGTAATGGATAACAAAAGGCAAGGACTACTGTAAGTATGACAAGAAAATTATTGATGGTGTCATACAAGAAAAAGTGGTGAATTCTAGGTAGGTTACAGAAAATATTTTGCTGGGATTTATGTGCATGTATTATAGGAACATTGAAAGATTTTGCTGGCAATAGTGAGATTCTACCTCCTACAGAGAAGGAGTCAGTATAGAGAGTTGCAAAATAGTCATCAATAATTTTAGCTCTGATACTTGAGCAGAAAGAAAAAGTAAATCTGACAAGGACAGTTTATGCAGTAAAATCTAGGAAAAGCTTCTGTATTCATTCTAAACTGCTGCTGAATTATCCTTGATTCTTAATTACTTGCAATTCACAATTTAAACAAGGGGTGGCATAATAATCACGCTGGTGACCCAATAAAATAAACTAGAAGAGTTCTAAATGTTGTTTTGGAGGTTAGTTGTAGCTATCATCTCTATTCCTCTCTCTATTCTTCTCTCTTGTTTGGTAACAATTTTTCACCCCTTTTGTCACCCTTCATTGGAGGTCCAAGCTGATCTTCAATTGTAGATATAGGCATACATTTCATTATGGATCAAGAATGTCCCTGCTTTTATCTACTGAAGGTTACAGAAAAAATTATAACACTGGCTCTATAGAATATTTCTATGGTATTCAGCTTGAAAGCAGTCTTCTACTTGTGGTTCCAAAAGACAGGCTAGTTTTATAGTAATACAGTTATAAATATGTAAGTTTCACAGAAAACTCTTCAGTGCATCATTAACAGGGAAGGGAGCTAAAGCATCAATTGGTAGTGAGATTCTCTTGTCCATTGAACACAGCAGACCAAATTCTTCTCTTAAATTGAATAATACCTTTGGATAATATCTGGAATATATTAATTAACTTTAGCAGATTTCATCTTGGACTTTGAGAGTATAGTTTGGCCTGGTATATTTGTAAAAGAGGAGGAAAATGTGCTAACGAACATTGAAAATATTTTTGTCACTAAATGTATGAGAAGTTGTGCCGCAACAATTTCCCTCTCAGTAGAAACTGCCTTGACAATCAGCTGTGACATTTGAGATATCTGCTTGATTTCGTATAGTGAGTATGTGTGGTGGTACTGTGGCTTAACTATATCTTCCTAAACATAATAGTAGGTAGTAGCGGATCATCTGGGTTTTCAAGTCCCCAGACACATAGTGTGCTCATCAGATAGAAGAACCATATCCAGCCACTTTGATGTACAAACTGGGATTTTCCCCAAACTCACTGAGGATATTGTTATTTGTAACCTCAGCATTACACTTCTGATATGTACCAACAGCAAGTGGTACCATGTTACAGTTAATTGGCCATATTCTGCCCTCAGTTACCACTGTGCAACCTAGCTGATTAAATAAAATACCTTGCAGAAGAATTAATTTAGTTTTCTAGATTATAGATGAATGGAGCATCCTGAGATAAATTCAGCCCTAGAGGATGGGGAAGGATCTCTATTGTGTTAACTGTTGAAGGATACGAATCAATAAAATTGCCAGGGTTCTTTACATTGTTTTAAAAGAAGAATTTGCACACCCCCATTAGGTCTGCAATATCTCCCATTTTAATGAAGGTAGATTATACCAATATAACCAGTTCACTTGAGGGTATTAAAAGTGCCAAAACTATTATTGCTTGTTGGATTACCAGGGTTTGTATTCAGACTTCAAATGCATTAGAAAAGCAAGAACAGGAAAACATGTTTTTCTCCTTGTAGTAAACTGAGTAGTGTGAAATGGTTGCTTGCAATGGTTGCAAATCACACTGAAATGTAGCAACCTAATGAAGTAAGTATGTTTTAGGAGATAACCCTTACCTGAAAGGAAACAACTTTGTCAAGAGGGCATGTAACATGCTAAACTGTTTGAATGTGCATATGCTTGTATTTTAACTGCACTTGGTAATTTTTAAGTTAAATATGTGACACCACCCTAACAAATTTAATTTACTTTGCTGGTTACTTCATCTTTTGATCTCCAAGTCACTGATGAGTATTTCCTCATAGAACCTGGAAGTTTTTATCAAATAAGCTAACTTCCTGCATTTAAAAGGCATGTACTATTCAGTATACCAAATAGTTAATTAGCATAATAGGTTTCCATTTTATTTTTATCTCAGGTTTCCACAGGTTGTGATTTAATGACTATATTCAGAGATAGAACAAGAAGTTAATTGAATGCTAAAAGTTTCTCCCACGCAAATTGTGTGTCAAAGTGGTCCTTTCCTTCTGCCAGCCAAACATTATTTATATTACCTTGTTTCCAGGCTGAAAACAGTGCACGTTGGTGCATATTGTAGTTCCCTCTCTTTTCCTGTATACATGTGAACAAAATGGAGCTGTTCCAAAGAAGGACGGACCTCTTGTTGTGTAGGCAGAAGTGTAATCAAAGGAAAGATTTATTACAAGCAGACCTTTCAATTGCAGACTAGGCAATAATGCTCACTGGTTGGAGTTAGTTCATTTATTTTTTACAGAGGAGAATCCAATAATTTTAACAGTTTGATCAGTGATTAATATCTGAAACCATTATTTCTTTAATCTGATCAATGTAGAGCTGCACCCGAATATAATCCATGTACAGTAAATTAAGTAGTTAGTCCTGGCCTCGAAAAAGAAGTGGGCAAATAAAATATATTTTGTTAATTATGTAATTAATAAAGAGGCACACTCTTGTGTATATTTTAATCTATGAAATATAATCTCTTTAATCATAGATATTTCATACATGTATCACACATCATTCCATCATCCTTTTTCAAGTATTTCTGAATCTTATTACTGTATTTACTTGAATGAAAACAAAAATATTTCTCCCATTCAACCTGGGGGGAAAAGCCTCTTGTCTTGGATTTTTGTACTGGGGGGACAGGCAGTTGCTGTGACCCTGGCCCTTGCCTGAGTTGCAGCCACAGGCACTGTCTCCTCCTTGCGTCCCCTGAGCCTTGGCCCCACACTGCCCTCTGCCCTGCACCATCTCTGTTCCCTCACCTGCCCTCACTTTGTCTGCCTCCCTGCTGCCTGTGATCTGCACTGCCCTGTCACGCCACCTACCCCATATTGCTTCTGCCCCTGCCACCTGTCTCCCTTTTCCTCTCTCCTCCCCTCTTGCTGCTTATCCTGAGTCTTCTGACTCCAGGTCTAGCCCTGCTTCTGCCCCAAACCCCACGCAGACAGAACCCAGCGGTGGTGGTGGTGGCGGTGGCGGCAGTGGCAACTCTGGCCTCATCTCAGGCTCCAACTGATTATATAGAATGTATAAAATATATAGAATCTAATTATTATGGGGTTGTCTTAAATTTGAAGTCATCTTTGATATTGGTAAAAATGGTCTCGTATAGGCCTATTTAAAGGCCATGTTCTAGTCTGTGTGTAGATGTAGAGCAGGGCTCCTTCTTTTAGTGTATCATATTGATTGGAAAGGATGCAGACTTGCACCCTAGCCTTCCAAAAGCATAATGGCAAATATAGTTGTTTGGCTATGCACAGTTTGAGAGCAAGATATTCTCTCCATAGCAGTTTGTATTCAAGAACTGGAGAGATACTATGTTGGTCACCTTTGTGCCTGCAAGGCATGGTGTAGTTCAGAACTAGAACTAGTTTTATGGTTTTATTTTCTGGTGGCATTATTTTACTACATAGCCTGCTACTAGGTGAGTAAATATAGTTCAGTGATGACATTGGAGTGCAATGTCCATTAATTAGCTTAATGTATTTTTATCCTTTCATCCTTTTTATTACAGTAACTCATTCTGATACAAGCATTGTATTCTCTGCCATTATTCTCAGATTGATAGGCAGATGTGAGTGTTACAGGGTGTTTGTAAATAGATATGATGTAATGCAGTATTAAAACCTCTTTATGTGTTAGTTAATTGTTATCCACTAGTTCTGTATACCCCAGTTGCTACATCCCAGTGCATTGGAGAAAAGCTTCATATAATTTCATTTGATATCTCCTAGTTATCTTGTTTTTTCATTGGTTTAATAATGTTTAACACGATTGGATATTTTCCCACTCTCTTGCACATTTTCTCCCATGAAATGATATGTGTGGAGTCCTATTTATAAAGTAACTACCCCTTTAAGAGACTTGTATGAACGTAATTGTGTGGGTTGTATTGAATTGGCCAAGAGCAGTTGGTTAGAAGTAACAACTCTTAACATTGGTATGTTAGAGTTGTCTCCCAGTAATATCCCTTCCCTTTAGCTTATTTATAAATAAAGTTAACCTGTTCCTGAAAGTTGACCAGAGCTCCACTGCTAAATCCACAAACAAAACACTGTTCCCTCATTACGGCTGTGTGAAACAGCTATGTTTCATTTCGGTTTCAGATTCAGCCATTTTGGAGGACGGTGATTCATTTCAGTTTTTCAGCTCATTGTTCTGTTTTGATTTGGCCAAATCTGTTTTGGAGTTTTGACAGTGTTTCAGTGATTCGGCCATTGGCTATAATGGGGAATCACTGAAATGCCTATAATTTTGTCGTTTCTTGCCCAATTTGGATGCAAATTGTAGGAGTAGTATCTCCTTCTGAGGGCTTGACATCTGCCAAGTTTCAAGGAAATAGGTGCAGGGGTTTCTGTGAAACTGTACCTCAAACTATTGAAAGCAAAACTTGTGGCATATGTGACTTCTTGTGTGTGTGTGTGTGTGTGTGTGTGTGTTAAGGCACAGCAGGATGGAAACCAGCAGGGACGGTAGCCTGTAACAGGGGGCCTTCCTGTGCTAGTTAGATCTCCTACCACCCACCTGTTCCTGGGCCAACCACCCGCCCCTTTTTTGTCTGATGGATGGAAAACTGATTCAGATGTTTCCCAGGTGGGAGACTGCCCATTTAGGTGTCTTCGGGTGACATCCGTTCCGCAGCTCTGTGCCTCCCCTAACATTATGGCCCATGCCTTGCACATTGCATCCTTCACCCCCTCCAGCTGTGGTCCCCTCTCTGGGACCTTTGGCTCCTCCTTAGGCCCTGGCCCTACCTTCAGGTCAGTCGGAAGCCTGAGCCTCTTGCTCTGGGCATTCATTGTGGTGGGCCCCTGGCCCTCTGGTCCCCTTTGGGTCCTGGCCCCAGTACAGACTAGTCAAGAGTACCTCTGATATCTTTTATTATGCCAACTGAATAGTTGGAGAAATATATCTTAGCAAGCTTTGGGTTTTAAATACCCTTCATCAGGCTAAGGAAGCATCTAGTTGGTGGGTGTGTGCGCTCTTTCTGGATGGAATGAATAGTGATGAAGCCAAAGGCTGGCATGCAGTGCAGGCAAGAAAGTTGGGCAGTCAAAATGTAAATTGAGGTGTCAGAGGTTAGGGACAGGCTGGGAAAGGGGGTGGGGAGGGGTGAAATGTAGGAAGTAAAAGTGGAGAGGTATCCAGGGAGTCAGATATCAGGCAGGTTATAGTGTATCATAAATCCAGGGTCTATATTGAGTCCATGAGTTTTTGTACTCAGGTGGTTGATGAAATGAAGTTCATAGGCTCGTCTGTGAAAAGTGCTTTGTAAATTCAAACAAGCACCAAACCTCGCTAACCTTGTCACCAGAAGCAAACTTCTTACAGCCCAAAATGTACCAAATTGATCCAGACCATGCCATGACAAGAAATGGAAAACCTGCCAACATACTAATCCAATCTATTACAGACAAGAATACCCAACTATTTGTGGGGGCACGTTTCTCACAAGCAAGCCATTCTGTCTCCAGTCTCTCCTGATCCTCAAGGGGAATAATGTAGAAACCACTTTTCACAGACAAGCCTATGAACTTCACTTCATCAACCTCCAAATACAGAAACTCATGGACTCAATATAGACATTGGATTTACGACTGCCTGACATCTGACTCTTCAAGTACCTCTCCACTTTTAACTTGCTGCATCCCCCTTCCCTCTCCCCCCAGCCTGTCCCTCACCCCCTGACACCTCAATTTCCATTTTCACTGACTGGCTTTCTTGCCTGCATTGCATGCCAGCCTCTGGCTTCTTCACTATTCATTCCATCCAGGAAGAATAGGGGGCCTTCCCAGTGTGGGTGAGATCTTGGCCTGGCCACCTGTTTCTGGGCCAACCATCCACCGCTCTTTCTCTTGCCATGCCTTGATGGAAAACTGATTTGGATATTTCCCAGGTGGGAGACTGCCTATTTAGAGTCCTGATGTCTAGGGATGACATCCACTCTGCAGCTCCATACCTCCCCTAACACTGTGGCCCGTGCCTCACTGATGGCATCCCAGGCAGCTGAGCTTACCTGAAAGCTCACAACTCCACTGCAACCAGAAAGCGTCAGGCCACTCAAAGATCTTAGGCCTGGGCTTTCCCTAGCCAGAACTGTGTGTGCATGTGGCTGGAGGTTATAAGGTGCCTCCTACCTGCCTTTCACCAGGGAGGTTTGCTGTCCTGGCATTTCTTGGGGGATGCTGCACCACCAGCAGTGCCACCAGGCTTCCTGACCCTGGCAGGGTGCAGTTTTAGGTCATACCCAGGACCTGGAGCCACCTCCTTCCCCATAGCCGCAGCCTATACCTCCAAGTTCATCCTGGCATGGGAGCTCAGCAGGGAGATATTCTTCCCCTGCTGGCTGGTGATACAGTGAGCATCTCCTCCAGCTCTGAGAGCGAGGCATTAAATGGTTTTTAAAAAAATATTAAAAAGGAAATAGGTGCGGATGGAGTGAGGAGGGCACTCACTCTGTCTGTCTGTGGAGCTTGGGGGACACCAGCAATGGGAGGTTCACCTTGAGAAACACCAGCTGCTCTACCAAACCAGGATCCAAGGAGGCACAGTGTGGTGTCACAACATGCCCAGCAATGCTGAACACCTACTCATTTGGAACGCTGGTCAGTGGACAGGACAGGTCTTCCCAGGCAACCATGGGCAGATCCTGCCACATCTGGCTACAGCTTGCCCAGTAGGACAAGGGACTGCACAGCAGTGGCTTCACCTCCTTGATGAGATAAGTAGCCACCAAGACCTCAGCACTACCTGCCCAGTGCTGGGGTCTAGTGCCTCTGGACCCCACCATGGAAGCCATGGTCCACATTGGCAGCACCTGTGGTAGGGGAGGAGACTGGCTGATATGCTGGCATGGGACAGTAGATTCTGTTCTTCCTTGTCCCCCCGCCTCTGCCCTTCTGCCTCCCTGACCCTGTTCACTAGCACCTCCAATTACTGATGCAGGGTTTTGCTGGAGCACATGCTCCCCTTCACCCTCGGGTTGCACATGCCCCCCCAGCACATGGACCGTACTGGACCACAGTGGATCCAGCCATTTCTTGATGCTCTCCTTCAGCCGCTTCACCAGTGACTGCACCTCTGGTGACAGCAATTTGTCCCAGCCAGGAACTTCTCCATTTGGTTCTGGAGCTCCCTCACTATGGGGATCACCTGGCTAAGGAGGGCATCACCAGCGCTGAGGCTCTCAGTGGCCTCGAGGAATGGCTTGAGGACCACCAAGATCTGGGAGATGTTTTCTTAAGGGGGCTGCTGATCCCAATCTCCCTGACCAAGGCCATCTCATGGATGGCCTTCTGTTGCTCAGTCAGCCTTTCAAGCACCAGTTATGTGGAGTTCAACTGAGTCTCCACATCCTGCATGATTTTTTTGCTGCAAAATGCTTAGTTCTGCCTCTTTGTCCTGCAATATCTTGCCCCACTTGATGCTCTGGTGGAAGTAGCTCACCACCGTCCTGCATTTTGAAATGAGCTGGCTGGTTGTGATGGTGCCCTGTCCCCCAGGAGCCCTGTCCCCCTCCAAGGTGTCCTTGACTATGAGGTGGAACTTGTGTGCCACCTAGTAGATGCCAACAAAGTTGGCTTCACGGATCACCTTGACCATATTGGCCCCGTTGTCAGTGACCATGACCCTGTGGGTCAGCTTGCCCTGCCCTGCCCATCTCTGTACCATGTGGTTCATGATCTCTGTTGCCGTGTGAGACTCATCCATCACCTCCTCTTGAATGGGAACCCACCAATGGCCTGACTGATCACACCAGTGCCCTGTGAGAGAGAAGTAGGCATGATCTCCACCCCGGCTGCTCCAGTTGTACAAGATGAAGTGTAAGGCCACCTACATACCTGCCTTGCTCATCTCCCCTATCAAGTACTCCCTGCATGCCTCATACAGGGAGGGCACCACTGTCCTGCTGAAGGTGGTGCATGTGGGCACGCAGTATAATGGGGCCACAAGCACCATGAGCCACCTGAACCTTGGCCACTCGACTAAGGAGAAGGGCTGGCCATCCAGAGCAAGCATCTCCCCAGTGCTCTGGGTGACCTTGCTTGCCTAGGGAATGTACCCTGCTTTGTCTCTCCCTTTCCCCTACTGGTCCAGGGTGGCCTGCCTCTGCTTCTGGGGGTGGGGGGCTTTGGAGTGAGAGGGGAACTTCCTGAGGATAATCTGCCACCTCAAAATGATCCTACACTACACTACCCCGTGACTTCTAGGGTGTGGATCCTGCCTTATCCCCCTCCTCAGCAGCCAGAGGTACAGCAACAGGGGAAGCTTAGCCACCTGCCCCCACAACCTCTTCCACAGTGCCTTCTGGAGAAGAAAACTTGACTCTCAGGGAACTTTGAGGGGTGTGGAGCAGAAACTCATAATCCTCCTCCTTTCCCAGGATTTCCCTGGCTATAGCACTGAGTTCCCCTGGTTCCAGATCCAGCTTCTCCTCAGGCACTGGGAGGCTCATGCTGGGAACTGAAATTGGGGTGGTGGAGACTGCCATGCTGGTGCTTGTCATGCTGGTGGTGCTGGGGGTTATGATTACTGCTAGTGTTAGTGGAGGTGGGACAAGTGCAGACAAGAAGTCTCATGCCTGCCAGGGAGGAAGTTGCATCTAAGTTTAGGAGCAGGGAAGGGAGAGGGGGAACTTACAGCTCTCCCTCTGCCCCCTCTCCGTCCCATAAAACTCTTAGACAAAGCAGACAAGATGGGAAGCAAGACATTCTTATCCTACCCTGGATTACACTCTGTTCCTTGGTTACCTAGGGTCACCATGTATCTGGGTTTAGCTCCCTCCCTGTCAGAAGACCTGGCACCTGCCTTTCCAGCATGCTTCATAATGTTTTCTGTGCTGGAAAATGTGTGTGTGCATGTGTGTATGTATGTAAAATATATCTTGTATGTGTTGAGAGGTGTGTGTGTGTGTAATATATCTTCTATCTGTAATATATTGGAAAGCAGTATATCCAATCCTTTCCAAAAAGAGAGACTAGCAAGAGACTGACTAGGAAGCCAGTCACTGCAGCCAGCCAGTATCAGTGCTGTTGCTTCCAGATGGACAGCTCAGAAAAGGGACTGAAAGGTTTTATACTTCCCTGCCCCTCGTGCCGTGCTGCAGCCTCCGAGCCACCCCCAGTGCCCAGACAGCTTCCACCAGTGCCACCAGGCACTGCCCCCCCGCCCCCTTGCACACTCTGCCACACACACACCGGACAGTCCCAAAGCCCTGGCCCTCCAAGCTTGCTCCCCATAGTCTTACCTGCATCAAAGGCTGTTTTTACCCCTCTAGCTGCATGCCAGCCATCTGCGTGTGCATGAGATGCCCCCTGCCTCCAATTGCCTTCAACGTGCTCCTACCAGCAGAATCCTGGACATGGGTTCAGATTTCAAAACGTGGGAAAACCCAGATATATGGTAACCCTAGGTAACCAAGGAAAAAGTAATCCAGGCTAGGATAAGAATGTCTTGCTTCCCATCTTGTCTGCTGTGCCTAAGAGTTTTATGAATTACTGAATGCAACTAAAGGACTTTATCAATTAGTAAAGGCTGATACTTTGCTACTGTATTCTGCCTCATCTGTTTGCCAGGCTTAAATGTGGAAAAATACAAATACAGCCACTCATATTCTGCTGTGTGGTCACTGCTACAACTGGTAAACTTTTACATGGCTGCTATTAGTCACAATTTGTATAAAACAAGTCCAGTGCCTGCAATCTTCTCTGCTTGTGTGGAATTTTTGGTCTATACAGTGTCTTGCAGCCTCAGGACCCTGGTAAAAACTATATATTTTTCCTCCAAATGTACGTATTGTGCATAGTGGGGGGATGTATATGTATATTGCGTATGTTATATGCATTCCATTAAATTAGTAAGTCTTTAATACAGTATTTATCCATCTTGATGCATTTAACATCAGGCTTTAGGTTGTTAGTTTCTTCATTAATGAATGCAGAAACTATTCAAATATGTTAGTTTAAAAAAAATTCTAAGTATCATTTCATTTTGACAATAACCTTAATAAATGATTGACATTTTATTGTGTTAATGTGAGCTTTGATTTACTACTATAACTTCAAAAAAAGTTTTATTTATGTAGGCATTTCAGTGATGCTCATCATTATATAGTATTATGATTAGTACAGTGATTACTGTCAAAACAAAAACTGCACTGCAACATAAGCTTTTAATAGAAAAATTACAGTATTCAGAATGAATACCAGTGAGGTATGTTATGGAAAATATTTATGTATAAAATGCATACTATTCACATGACTCCTCAAAATACCACATAATATGTAGTACAAAACAGATCACAGAAAGCTAATGTAAGAAACGTTTCCATAAGCCTCATGCTATATGGAAGTTACTTTAAAATCCATCAGCAATTAATTAAAAGCTGCCAGGAACAGGCCTATTAGGATTTCTGTTTTGTGATTGAGAAAATTATGTAAAAGAATGTAGTAACAAATTTTGCAAAGTATGAAGAAAGTAATAAAGCCATGTTGCTAAAAGCATTCACATATTCATGCACAATATGTCTGGAGGCCACAAGCAACATAAAAAATGAACATATATGCACATGTATTTCATTCCCAATAATTTGGGCTATATTGAACTGAGGGGAAAAAATTAAAGTGTAAAATAGCAATTGAGATACAGGACTTCCCTTGGGATATGTAACTACTTAGGTGCAGTTGGTGACATGAAGTACAGCAACAGACCATTAATTTAATCTGATCATTAATCCCAAACAAATGCTTTGCATTGAAAGGTCATTATCACTGCCATAAGATGAAAATGGAAAAGAAAAGAAAAAAGCAATAGGTGTATAATTTTTTTTATGGGTGATGAAGTGCAATTTGTATATACATCTCAAAAAATTAATACCCGGAACAGTAGTCAGTCAGAACGTATGAATCACCTCAACATCCCATTCCTCTTTCATCCCAATTAAGATATATTTAGTAAAAGTACTGCTTATTGTTTAACAAATTGTAGTATAGAAGAACCCTTATTTCTCCCTTCCTGTGGATTAATTGTGGCTGTTCAGTGTTTGTCTGTAGTAATTCTGGAGGTCAAGAATAATAATATAAAACTCTTATTATCCATTAAACTCTTGGTTCTGGAAGTACTACCTCAAAGCAGAAAATCTGTTTGAAATGTTTTTCTTATATGCTATATGCCTTATCAACAGTAGTTGGTATTAAATGTTTAACTTGGACATAAATATCTAATTTTGTGATACTGTCATGGCAGTGTGTCCTTCTGAATTAAACTCCAGCCTGTTCTGACTGGCTTTAAACACCAAAATCTTTTCTAGGACTCCAGTGGCTGGGTATTAATTGGTCTCTGATTATTGCTCTGGATTTCTCAAGCACTTTTCCTCTTGCAAACCCTGATGTCTGCCATTTCTTGGACACTGAGGCTCTGTAATCCAGCCACCATTACTTTAGAACCATGCATCTCAAGGTCCTCCAGATTTTGGATACATTTTCCTGGGCATTTACCTGTCTGTGGTAGTTCTGGATTTTTCAGAGAAATATGGCCGAGAAATGAGGGAACAGGAATTTTAGATGTACATACTGTATTTTTAAAAATCACAAGAGTATTTTTCTTTTCAGGTCTACAGCTAACTCCTAAACATAATCCCATCCCTCAGCAGCCTTATCTGGGGTCCTGAGGGACTCTGGGGGCTGCAGCCATGGCAGTTCAGCAGCAGGGACCCTGTGCAGCAGTTGGAGTGTGTTTTCAGCAGCGCATGCTGCCACCACATGTGCCTCCCTGTTTTTTCTTAAGGCTTAGGTTTTTTTGAGACCTGGATCTCCCCTTGTCAAGAAAACAAACAAACGAAACCTGTGCTGCAAATTAGCAGCATGGGGAATGCCTGTTTGTGGGGCACGTGTGGCATGCAGCACTGCAGATGGATCTGCAGCACCTCATAATGCATGTCCGTGCTCGTGTGGACGCACCCCTAATATTCTCCTTGCATGCCCATGCAATACTCTTATACTCTTCCCTAACACCATGACCAAGTTGCCCCTTTTTATTGGATTCTTTTTTGAGTTTCTTCTCTTTGAAGAAATTGCTGTCTAGCCAGACTGATCTCCTATTGCACTTCCCAGTCTTCTATCTCATCAGGATAGCTTGCTCCTTTGCCCTTAAAAGGGCCTCCTTAAAGTACAGACATCTCTCCTGGACTCCTTTTTGCCTCAGACTTGACTTCCAGGGGATCCTGCCCACCAGGCAGTTCCCTGAACTGGTTAAAATCTACTTTTCTGAAGTCTGTCCTTATTCTGCTGCTGTACTTCCTTCTTCCCCTTGAGATCTTGAATTCTATTATTTCATGGTCACAGTCACCCAAGTTACCTTCCACCTTTATGTTCTCTCCCTTTTTGTGAGCTGTAAGTTGGGAAGAGCTTTACCCCACTCCCAGTTGACTTCTTTACCAGCTGTGTCACTCCAGGAGTTTTCTGGGCTGCTTGTGCATTACTGTATTTCCCTTCCAGCAGATGTCCCAATAATCAAAATGCCCCATGAGAACTAAGTCCTGTAATTTGGGTGTTTCTGTCTGTTGTTTTAAGATCTTGTCCATATCCTTCTCCTGGTTTGGAGGCCTACAGCAATCATTCACCATGCTATCCCCCATGCTGCTCTCCCTACTGACCTTTACCCAGAGGCCTTCTACCTTGTATTGCACCTCTGAACATGTGCACATTGCTATTATGTACAGAGAATGATATTCTTAACCTGACATAGATATATTTCCTATTTTTTTTAAAGTTGCATTCTAGGAAAAAAAAAATTTCTGCCTTATTAGTATTATTGCAGCATTGTCTCAGTATTATTGCAATGAGATACAGCTTTCCTTTCTGATTATAAGCAATCAATTTTGTTTACAGTGGAACTTCAAATGTGTTTTAGCTGGAATTTGCACTATCAGCTACCCTAAAGTTAAAATCATAAATAGCATGACAGTTTAAATTATTTGAAACTTCAGTGAGAAGATCATAGGACGATAGTTCTTGGAGCGAAAGCTGTCCTTACTTTTACTGCAAATCCTTATTGATGAACAGAATTTTCAGTCGCTGGAGTATCCCCAAAAATTTCAATCAGAAAAGTTCCCCAAGTAAGGGTTCCAAACACAAGCAAAGGTTTGTGGGGTCAGTTATTTACTCTGGAAGGACAAAAATTGGATAGGGAATTTCAGAATGGAGACTCCTACATTTTATTTCTGGCTTTGCTACTGTCTTAAGGAATAAATGAGAACAATTTTTTAACCTCTCTGTGCCATCTTCTTCTGTCAAGTTGGTTGCAAAAACTGCCATAAGATAAGCAAGCCTTTTTCACTTCATATGACTATTGTCTGGTTTACATGCTTCTAGCTTGGGGGAATGAAATCCAGGCCAACCAGTAGATATCTGAAACATTTTTAAGCATCTTCACACACTCACCTCATGCCTGAGAAAAACTTTCACTTTACTCCAAAATAAGGATCACTTATCTCCAAATCTCTTCCTGGTGGAAAGGTGAGAAGGGGAGGGGGAGGAGGGTTGAGGGAGAGTAGGGTTCTTTGCTTTTACTCTCAAAAGGATGGTAGATTTCTATTCAAGGTTACAGGCCGATCATTTTTTCTCCTCTGCCTCTCCCCAAATAAATTAGTATCCTGTTTTATAGGAGGCAATGTGGTTCTGGTAACAAGGAAGCCTAGGTTCTAAGCCTGGTTCTGAAACTGATCTCCAGAAATGTGGGATTCCTTCTGCCATAAAGTTCTTTGAGATGTGGAGATGAAAAGTGGTGTAGGACCCTGTTCCATTGCCATCAGTACTTTTGGATCAGCCCTTTCAAGGGCAGAATATATACAGTGTCTGCAGGGATCCACTGTTATGTAGACCCACATAGTGGGTATGTGTCTTTAATACATAACTAAAGGAAATTAGGATTTTATTCAAGCCTCTGATATTTTTGCTGGATCTGTTGGCTGTGTCCAGACCATAATTTCAGTTGTTCTCTGCGGTGCAAAGGAACAGTGTGGAGGGTTTTTTTTGACTCCTAGATATCCAGGGGTCAAAAAAAATCATGGAAAAAAATGTGGAGCAGTGCAGACAGAAACAGTGTATGCCAACAAAAGCCAGAGCCTGGCTGGCTGGAGCCACACTCCACTACCAACTAGGCTCCTGCGTGGCAGCATCACTGCTGCAGTCAGTGGAGGCTCCCAGGATCCCAGGTAAGGCTGCTGGGACCAGCCCAGTGATCCCCTGCCCCACTCAGGGTAACTTGCTGCACACGAGAGCGTGTGGCACAGGAGATCCCCGGGAATAAATAGCGGCAGCAGAAGGTACACTGCTGCTAGTTGTCTCCAGGGAACCAAACATCCACACATGTCTGGACGTGGTCGTTGAGTGTATTCTAACAATCCATGTAGCAGCAGGACACCAACAGCTTTTGTCCCTCTGTTTTACCTGTGGCAGGTTAGGGTTCTGTTGTATCTTTGGGCAACATGCATTGTAGTTGTGTAACAGTGTTGATTGTGTTGTTTTAGGAACAGGTTAGAAAAGGACTTGCATGGGATGGCTTGAATAGGGATTATCCAACCTTGAATTAGGAGGTTGGACTAATAGGTCATCACCTTTGGAGGTCATTCTCTTTTTTGGGAAAATAAAAATACAGTAGATATTGTAAACATTAATTCATAAGGAATAGCCTTGGTTTGGATTTGAAAATCTATATTGAGCATTTACCCTGTGTAAAAGCTTATTGTTGCATGTTGCATTCTCTTACAGGTAAAGAATCAAGCCATGTTTGCTGATAATCTGTGTCTTACCAAATTATAGTCTTCAGGAGATGCTATCCCATGTGTAATTCATAGCTAAAGGGCCAAAGTTAAAGTTTCCTCTTTCCTAGTAATAAAAATAAGTTGACGTGGAGTATTCTTTATCTTCATTAGTCTCTCTTTTTTGAGTATGCCTGAACCCAAATGCAAATCATTGCAGGTACAGTGAATAATCTGTACTTCTTGGCTCTTATTTCCCCTATAGACTAGCAAATCTTATTTGTACAATAATGTCAATTGGATTGTAGGAAAAGATCTGATATTTTCAAAAACTAGCATGTGGAAGGAATAATGGGTCTTTTAACCTTCTTGTTCATTTTCATAAATTTCATAGACATTAGGGCTGGAAGGGACCTTGAAAGATCATTGAGTCCAGCCCCAGGGGCAGAAAGTCAGCAGGGTTTATAGGATCCCAGCAAGATAAACATCCAAATTTATCTTGAAGACGTTCAAAGTAGGTGCTTGAACCACCTCCAGCGGCAGTCTATTCCAGAGCTTGGGGGATCAAACAGTAAAGAAGCTCTTCCTTATGTCCAGTCTGAAACGGTCATGGAGGAGCTTGTGACCATTTGACGTTGTCATCCCTTGGGGTGCTCTGGTGACCAGATGTTCCCCCAGATCCTGGTGAGCACCCCTGATAAATTTATAGGCAGCCATCAAATCATCCCTGAGCCTGCACTTTTCCAGGCTGAAGAGTCCTATAGCTCTCAGCCTGTCATCATAAGGTCTGTTTTCCTGACCTCTGATCATGTGTGTGGCTCTCATCTGGACTCTGTCAAGCTTCTCCACATCCTTCTTGAATTGCAGAGCCAGCTTGCGGCCTCACCAAGGCTGAGTACAATGGGAAAATGACATCCTGGGATTTGCTTGAGAAGCATCTATGGATGCAAGCCAGCATTTTGCTTGCTTTACTAGCCGTAGCATTGCACTGAAGGCTCATTGTCATCTTGTAGTCGGTCATGACCCCCAAGTCCCTTTTGTCCGTAGTGCTAGCCAGTGTAGCACTGGCAAGCCTATAAGCATGCTGCGGGTTTTTCTTCCCAAGGTGGAGAACCTTGCATTTTTTGGTGTTAAACACAATCAGGTTCTTGTCCACTTATTTTCTGAGCCTGTCAAGGTCAGCCTGGATTGCCCTCCTGTTCTCAGGTGTGGACGCTTTACCCCAAAGTTTGGTGTCATTGGCAAACTTGGCCAGTCAGCTTCTGATACCGATGTCCACATCATTAATGAAGATGTTGAATAGTGTTGGCCCATGGACAGAACCTTGAGAGACCCCACTGGTCACAGCACACCACAGTAATTGACGATTTTGTCCTAGAGTGCATTCAGGCAGTGTTTTAACTTTTATGGAAAGAACTTTCTGTTAAAGTAACATTATCTTTTGAGTATGTGTGTCAAAACAAAACCAAGATAAGTACTCATTTCTGACTTTTAGGTCTCTAGGAGTAATAGTGTATTAAGTGTGATTAAGTTTGGAATTACTCTTAACCAGGGTAGTAATTACA
The DNA here is from genome assembly GCA_030014935.1 of Caiman crocodilus. Taxonomy (NCBI): domain Eukaryota; kingdom Metazoa; phylum Chordata; order Crocodylia; family Alligatoridae; genus Caiman; species Caiman crocodilus. The sequence goes on from JAGPOW010003182.1 coordinate 28,527,084, forward strand.
GTAGATTTAGATGACATGTTATACAAATTGCTGAGTGTTTGTAATTACAAATTACATTTGTGGCACTCTGAGGGTTTATAAACCTTGCTATCTTAGCTATTAACGCATTAAATTACAGTAATTTATGCAAATTGATGGATAAACCAGAATTTCAGTGTGTTGTGCTTTAAATGAAGGTTTAATTATACTTCTACAGTAGGAAAAAAATTGGGTCCATTTTAACTTTAGTCAAGAAGACTGAATAGTCTAATCATAACACTTGCTGTCAAGATAGTGTCAGAAAAGGTATACTAACAGAGATGGAGTATTGGCTATGTGTTTCTTATTGTAGCTATATTTTGGTCATGCTCAGATGAAAAATGAAGTGAGATGGAGTATTGCACATTGTTAACAAGTGCCACCTAGACCAACCTGTGTGTTTGCTTCAAGACTGTATACATTAGAAATTAAATTAGACTCTACAAGGTAGGATTTTTCAAAATGGACTTTGAGTGAGATTTGTGCTCCTAAGTCACTTAAGCAATTTTACAAATTCCACTACACTATTAGTAGTTTTGAAGCCCATGTTTCCTGTGTTCATGCACCTGCCAGCAATAGTAGTAGAATGCCTACTAGTGTTACCTGGGGATGTATGGCTACTTTTGGCCCCATACTGTGGACTGTGCTTCAGTCAAACCCAGATGTCTCTACCTGAGAGGTGAAGCATTTATACCCTCCAATTATTAAAGTACAACATGAGTTTTGAATATGGTTAGGTAGTACTCAAGGGTGATGATAGTTTTGCTTTTTTGCAGGGGAGGAGGACATAGTGAGGATCTTTTTAGATATATTTTCTTGTAGAATACTCATTCTTAAATATATACTCATCTTTAAAACCTACTGTTTAGAAAAAGCAGCCTAAAATTAAGTTTGATTATATGTGTAATTTATTTACTTTTTAATGACAGGTTGTGGTTTGAGATCTGCATGAGTTTATGCATATGAAAAGAAATAAAAATAGTCATGTTATATCTGTGTATGTCAAGGGTGTGTGTGTGTGTAGATATAATATGAAAAACACATGCACATGCACACACAAACATTGCACATATTAGACATACATATATGTGTGTGTGTGTGTGTGTGTGTGATACATGTGTGTGGGATATGTATACATGTGCCAAAAATCATTGTACACTGAATCATTTCCTACAAAGGTAGAGAGACATGGGTTGCCTCAATGAGAGCTGCTAGTAACAGCCTAGGGCATGATTAGGGTGAAGTGGACCCAGTATAACTAAAAAAACAGTATTAGGTTCCTCCTGGCTTACATGCTATATAGCCATCTGCACAATGCAATCAAAATTTGTTTTTTGATCTTTAATTTCCCCCTAAGATATGTAACAGAGGAGAGGAATTAGATCATAAATACCTGAAAGATTTTAATATTTAATCTCTGCTTTGGATTTCAGTGGAAGGAATTACTTTTTAAAACCTTTTAGAGGTGATTTTACACCTACTTATAGAAGAATGGGGTAAAATGCTGAACTGAGATTTTGGGGTGCTTTAAATTGTGGGGATAAGGAAAAGTAGTTGGAGTGATTGTTCAGATTATTTCTGTTTCAACAGAATCCTCACTTGTGTATTCTTCTTTTTTTTTATGTAAGTAAATGAGTTTTTCACTTTTGTGCCTCAAATATATCTACTTAAGAAATTCAAGAAGACATCCTGCTTTAGGAAGCATCAAAGTATGTGCTTATGTCCTACCAAAGACTAGTTAAGCACATGCTTAAATGCTTTCATGAATCAGTACCTTACTCTTTGGCTCAGTGTAAATTGCTCAGTCTGTAGGACAGTGAGCTCCATCTTTCCGGGATCTTGCAAGTCTGTGGTGGAAGGATTCAGGAGTGCTGTGGTTCCTACCTCAGATAGTTTGCCCTCTCCTGCCACGTCTTTGATGGAACACAAATTTTCAATGAGAGCTGGAGTTGGTGGCCTGGCAACAATCTCAAAAAAACCCGTTGGCAGATTTTTCTTATGGGGCTCCTTAACACCCCACTCTCATCCCATTACATCCAACAAGCTGGTACAGATACCCAGCTTTTTAGGCCCTCACTGCCATTGTCTTTTCTCATTTGGGTTTTTTAGGATATTGCTGAAGTGATTACACCAAAGACGGTTGCTATGTTGCCAAAGTCTCTACGCCACCATTAGGCATCAGTTTTTCTGCGCACAGTTCAGTTGCTAATGCATATAGCCACACTTTTGGGTCGTTGTCTATAATTAACTCAATTCTATGCTAAAGGATTCAGCTGGGACTCCCCTTTAAAATCCACCAACAATTTCCCAGCTTCTTGCAGCTCTGGAGCAAAATAGAGAGCCTGAGCCAGGTTTTCTGGCTCTCTGTGCCACTGGCCTCTTTAAAGCTATGCAAGTGTACTCGGCCAGGGCACAACTTGAGTCTACGTAAGGGTAGCATTATGATTCCAAAGCAGAAAATGAAAAGAAAAAATCACTGCCTCTTTCTCCTGGTGTCTCTGGACTCACCCATCCTTGTGCCAGTCTGCTCCTCAGTCTGTCCAGGTCAACTCAGTTCCTTGATGGTCAGGCCTTGCTTCTCTTTGGTTACCCAAAGAGCCTTCAGGTCCAAAACAGGGCTGCTTCTTCCCTCTGGAATGGTGCCTCTTGCTCTGCGGGGCCCTTCTCCTCCTGCCATATCTATTTGTAAAAAAATGAAAAAGAAACTAATTTTACAGGTGAAACAATATATATGACATGTTACATTTGTTTTATTTGAATGACAGTTTCAGTCTATGATTAAATCTCTGAGGTCATCAAAGCCACACTCATCAACCAGTATTTTTTCCATGTTTATGTATTCATTCTCAAAAAGAAGGAAAAATAAAATCACTCAGCCTTTCATTAAAGGTTGCATAAATGTTGTGCAAATGATTTCTTCATAAGGCATTTTGTAATAAGCTTAAAAAAATCAAGAATGTTTGCTGGAACTTGGCTGCTTCTAGATGTCAACCTTAGGGGGCAGGAGGAAGCATCTGTAGCTCTGTATTTTTCTCTCTCTTCACAAGGTCCCTAGGCAGGGATGGGGCTCTGCAGACAGATGGATTGGGCCCCTTGAAGCTCCAGCCAACAGCAAGTACCTGGTAGCAGGACAAGGCAGGCAGAATGAGTCAGCAGTGGTTGTGGGCTTCTGTGTACATGGGGCCGTGGGGAGTGGACTGCAGCTGCTGGCTGTTGCTGCTGATGATGATGCTCAGTGAGGGGTGTGTGTGTGTGGTGCGGAGCAGGGTTCCTTGGCAGGGTGTGGTGGTCACTGCTAGTGCTGCTCTGCAGGGAGAGTATTGTACTGGACTCCTTCCCTGGCTGCTGGCATTACAGACTCTGTCCAGTGCAGGTCACCCAGGGAAGGGGCTGGTGATGGATGGAGCCCATCACTTGTGTCACTGCTGCAGGGAACCAAGGTGCCTCTGTTTTGGTGGCAGCAAGGTGTGAAGGAGCAGTTTAGGGAGGGTGGAGCAGCAGCTTTGTCTCCTTCTGAATCTGATCCCAGATTCCAGGTGGTGGGGTCAGCCCTGGCTTCCCTCTGCATTTAAGGCTTAGTGCAGGCTTTGTGGAGTAGCAGCAGCAGGAGGGCAGCTGGCACACCATAGGTGGCAGAAGGCGGGGGCTAAAGGGACTTAGCACCCCTAAACATGGGGCAGCGGTAGGGCCACAAGGAGGCCCAGCTGAGGGCTTCCGGCGGCTGCAGCAGGGGTGGGGTGGGAGGAGGGGGAGGTGCTGCCCATCTGGCATCACAGGAATGAGATGCAAGCAGCTCATCTGAGGTACACAGCTCCTGTTGCTGCATGCACCCTGGGAGGCACGGGGGGCAAGTGCCCCCAACCTGCACAGGACAGGATAGACTGCTGGTGTGGACTGTGGCCAGTTCTGCCTAGGCTCTTCCTAGCCAGCGGGGGGGAGGGGCATACTATGCTTAGGGCAGGTGGTAGCGTCTTTGGCAGGAAAGCTATGGGTGGGGAGGCGACTGCAGCTACCCCAAGATTCGCGGTAGCCTACCTGACTCCCCTCCTAGTGTCATCGCCACCCACCCCCAGTGTAGCATTGCCCCCACCCCCACTGGAACAGCTTGGCACTGCCTCAGCCCCAGCCTGCAGCAGCTGCCCGCCCTGCCCCATGAAGATCAGGGGCATATGCTCCCCATGCCTCCCAAGATGCATGCAGTGGTGGGAGCTGTGCTCCCCCCCAATGAGCCGTGGCTCCATCCCATGCTATGCCCTGCTCCGGCTGTGTAGGGCCTGGCGGGGTAGGCGCAGGGGTCCTGGGAGCTCTGTCCTCTCTGGCCTGGTGGCACAGCCAAGGCTGGCCCTGCTCTAGGCCCTCCCCAGGTGGTGTGGTCTAGGGCCGGTGCCGAGAGGCAGTTGTGGCCAGTGCTGTGCTGGAGTGGGGGCAAATTTATTGTCGCTGGCACTGGACAGTGACTTCAGGGGAAGGGGCGACCACATGCGTGCAACAGGCCCTGGCTCCGATCCCAGTCCCAGCTCCCCTCCACTCCCCCGATCCCTGGCCAGTCCCAGCCCCATTCCCTCTCCCTCTCAGCCCTCCCCCTATAGGCTTTTCTGCCGCGGGGGCATACGTGTGCATGTGCGCATGTACTCAGTTCCCCCTCCCCCCCCATTTTTTTTTCTCCCTCTACCTATGGCTAGGACCCAGGACTTTGCTTTCCAAGTTGCAAGAAATGAGGACTCAGAACATCCCCTCTGCCTAAGTGCAAGTGGCAGATGGGTTCTTTATGCTAGAGGTGGTTAGTATCTCCATCTTGGCTGTCTCCCTGCTCCATTATTTGTGGGAGCAAAAATAGATCCTCTCCAGATTGCCTGAAGAAGCAGATAGGGTTGGGGGGCAAGTGAGTGAGTGTGTATAATCATATGTGTGAGTAAATGTGTGTCAGAGTGTGTGTGGTGTGGAGCAGAGCTTTTGTCAGGATTGAAGGGGAGGCAGGAGGCTGCACTGAGAGGGGTTCTGTGTATGTTAGTGTCCAGCCTGGCCCCAGGTGATCCTGCCCTGCACACCTGCCTTCTCTACCCCTGATCTGCAGCACATCCAGGCAGGACAAGTAACCCCAGCTCCCAATGCAGCGCCCAGGAGATGCCCATGTTCAGCCTGTCCATGAATGCCGTGTGCCCCTGGGGGAGCATAGCAAGCTCCCGCAGGTGGCAGCAGCACTGTCAGTGCACAGAGCACAGCAGTGGCAAGCCAAGAGCTCCTGCAGGCAGCCGTAGTGCTGGTGGCAGTGGGGTGGAGGGATGTGGGGAGTGCTGACTGCCAGTCGGTGACCACCCACAGATGGTGGGGCACGCGCAGATGCTGTCAGTAGTGATTGGGGGGGAGACCCAATCACCACTGTGAGCAACCCGAGTGGTGATGCCTTTTCACAGGGAGTACACCGCCATGCTCAGGGGGTGCACATGCACTCGTGTACACTCCCTACACATTGCCAATGAGCCTGCCTCCACTGGTACTCAGCAGACAGGCTTCCCTGTTTGGATCCTGGGCATCCCCAACCTGGCCTGGATTCCTCATTAATCCCACAAACTCCCTTGTGGACTCCAGGCTCACCCCTTCCCTCCCTCCCTCGCTTAGCTTTAAACTGCCCCTCAGGGATTCCCCAGAGCCCAAAATCATTGGCAACTCCTAGATAGCAGAGCCTGGGTGAGACAGAGATACCCTCCACTGCCCAGAGAGCCCTGTTCACTGCTGTCTTCAGCTGTGAAGCTGCAGATAAGCAATTAGGGCATTGGATTTGCAGTAGGGAGCAGATGCTTCCAGGTCCAAGCCCCCTACACAGAGAGCCCCTCCCCCAGAGTAGGAACATGAGGCCAGAGCTTGCTGCTGCTTGCCTGGCTACCCTGCTCCCAGCTGCCTTCCCTTTGGGAGCCTCAGGGTTTGATCCAGGGCTAAGGGCAGTCTCATGTAGAGTTTAGAGCAGCAGTTCCCAAACTGAGAGTTGCGACCCCAAGTGGGGTTGCAACATCAGCAGATAGGGTTGTGGGGCTGGGGGCTGTGGGTTGGGAGTGAGGAGCCATGCTGAGAAAATGGGGCCATAAATGGGGTCATGCTGAGAAATAGGTTGGGAGGCACTAGTTTAGAGTCTGGGTTTATATGGGATGATTTGGATAGGGCTGAACCTGCCTCAGGCGGGAGGTTGGACTTAATGACTTCTGGAGGTCCCCTCCAGCCCTGCTTCTCTGTGATTCCTGTCAGAGCAGGGAGGGGAGTGGGGAAGGGGAAGCCTGCCCATTTGGCTTTGCTTACTGGCAGCCCAGGGAGCCAGTGGGGCACACTGGGAGGCATGCAAGAGCATACCTGACCTGCTGGACTTGGCCAACACGGGCAGCCGCCCTGCCCTCCCAAAGGGCAAATGTGTGTTCTGTTCCTTCCCAAACTAACCTAGGGTGCTTAGAATAAAGCACAAAACTTTTGCTTCCACCTCAAGCTTTTTTAATGTCTGTATCTAGCCATGATATTACAAATATTTTGGGACTAGTCTGTCCAAGAGGAAGCCTTTCTCTTCAAGTAATAATACTACATAAGATTTTGATCAGTAAAAGACCACGTGGGCTGTTTAAATAGAAATGGGTGCCTGACAGGATGACCGCCCATTAGTCACCAACTCTGTAATGGTGGAATTCGGGGCTTAGCTCATATAGTTCTGTGATATAGTTGAGGAAGTAGGTCACCTGATGACCCATGTGTGAAGTTATGCCCCCACTTTGACGTGATCCATCTCAACCCCCATCTTTCCTAAGACGGCGAGTACAAAAAAATGCTGTGAGCAATGCCATGGGCAGCAGCCCTTTAAGAGACCCTGAGAGGGTAGAGGGCAGTGAGTGTGAGGCATGTGTCTAAGGCATGAGGGCATGACGAGCAGTTTTGAGGGAAGGAAGGAAACAGAGAGGTTGTGTGCATCTGTGAGACTGGGGGACTGAGAATAAACTGGATTGACGTGGCTGACTGAATGCCTAGAGAGTACAAAAGGGTGAGAAAACAGAACTCAGGAGCAACTGGGTCCAGAGCATGAAGTACAGGACGCCTGCAGCCTGAGGGACACCTGGCCAGGGAACAGATTGCCCCAAAAATCTCATGGCCTCAACATAACTTCAGCTTGGAACAGGCAGGAGTTGGCTTCCTGAGTTTGCCCCTCAGGTGTCCTGCAGTACTTTTGCAACAGCTCCCCTGTTTCTTTGTAAGTATACCCTCTAACCAAAAGCAGGGTGGTGTGGGATACTTTCCTATTGCCTCCAAAGAAGAGATCTGTGAAAGATCTCTGGACCAGTCGAATAAAGCTCTCCTCTCTTACTAATACTGTTTCCCCTCAGACCTTTATGGGATTTTGGGATTGTTTAGGATTTTTATGTGGTCATTGTTGTTGTTTATTGCTTGTTCAGTGTTGTTTCATTAAGTGTTTAATTATTCTACTTGTTATTAATAATTAGAGTATTTTAAGTGTTTGGTGTGCACTTCATAAACTAGTTGTTTGTCTGAGGTCAATTCTTAGTTATTTATTTAATATATGCAGTAATTAGATATTCTTTGGGCAAAGAACCACCCCATCTTTTGGAGGGTTAATTGACAGACAGAGAGCCACTGTTTGGGTGGGCTTGAATAATTAGAGATTAAATTGATACTTAACCCCCAACAACTCTACAACTAGTCCTTCAAATACTTGATTTATTAACCCTGCAGATGTGTTGTATAACCTATCTCTTATGAATACCTGGGAAAGAAATGTTAGTAAAAACACAGCTGAAGCATAATATGTAGTTGTTCTATAATAGGATCATGATTATTATAAAGGGTAAAATGTATTATGAGTGGAAGAGGACATTATCGCTTAGTTTTAATGTCTGTCTTTTTGAAGGTGTGTACACTTACTAAAAAATGTGTACTTGAAATAATGCAATTAATGAATGAACTTCCTGCAAAGCTGAGAGATGTGGTTTCTTTTATTTATGGGTTACAGCACACTTGCTTTGATTCAGATGTGTTTTTATATATTGAGTTTATTATACTATAAATTTGTTTCCAGGCACTTTGTAAGAATCTTGTACTACAAAGATATCTGCTGAAGTTAGGTGTACAAAATGGGGCTGGATAAATGGAATTGTTCACATTCTTTATATGTTGTAGAAAGGTTGTTGCATGTTTTTCAGTTGATTGTTGCATGAAAGGTTGCTGCATGTTTTTCAGTGCTTCATTGACTGATCAGCATCAGATGGAGAATTGGATTGTGAGCTTCCATTTCTGAGGCTAGCGCCTAGATGCTTTCCAGCTCTGAGAACATTTTTAATGGCCCATTATTACTGCTGTTTTCTGTAATGGAAATACTTGGCCTCGTAACTGAACCACAGTCTAAGGGGTTTCATACCAGTTTGGTTCCATTGTAAAAATATGCTTTTAGGCTGAAAAGTTTTGATATTCTTGTAGAAAAAGGGTATAGTTATTTTGAAATAGTGGGCCCAGGACTATTTTTAATTAAAAGTGACTGATGTGGAGAGTGTGAATGGAATATAGATTAGTCAGTTCAGGGACCTGGAGTGAGTTGCCATCAGGAGTCTATTCCCAGCTCTGCAAGTGATTGCTGGTGTTACTTGGAAGACTTAATTAATCTCCTTCTGATTCAATTTATTAATCTGTGAAACTGGGATAGTATTTATTATTTTCATCATCAGCATTAGCTTTATCAAAATATCCAGTGGGTTTTGAGGTGATGGGGGAGTGTGGTTTTCTTCCTTTTGCTAACCACAAATGCTGAAACCTGTGGAGGGGCTTCTACATGACATGGTGTGAGGCTATTGAGTAACATTACAGAATATATGCTCCTTCCTGGCCTGGATTCAGTAGAGGAAAAAGGAGAATGTATCCCTAAAACATTTTTTGTGTTCATTAGTAGCTTAAACTAGAACTTTCTATTAGTAAATCAGGAACTGAGGGGGATCTGTGGTGTTGCATGCCTTCTTATGTATTCACAATATGCAGATCATCACTCTACCAGGAATGCATTCTCCTTCTTTTCCCTCACTGCCTTTTTTATAATAAATTTGAAGATTTGTGCGAAATGAAATAATTGCACATTAGTAGGAAATGCATTATATGTAGAAAATAATCAATGTTTGAATCAGTGTTCCTGTAATTATATATTGCAGTAATGTTCAGAACCAAAAAAGGGAAATTAGACTTAATTTTGAATGGCCACAAGATCACTCATAATTCCCTAGTCACATTATCTGGAATAAGTGTCTGGAAAGTAAGTGGAATTTTTGTGTCACCAGTCCTTTGTACTATGGCTGTTACTATTTTATGTTGTAAGAAAGCAGCTGATTTTTTTTCTTTGTTCTTATTTTAGTGCATTCAAAATATTTTTAGCCTTGCTATTTCAGGTCATTCAGTACAGGGACCATTTCATGGAAGTTTATATGTAGCTAGTTAGAAACTCCAAAACATCCAACCTCACCCTTTATCTTGATCCGAAGGAGCCTGTTCTCTTAGAAGCTGCATTTGTTTATGTGCTTTTTTCAAAAGAGCTTTTTTCAATCACAGTTGGTAGGGTTGGAAGGGACCTGAGCAGATCATCAAGCCCGACCCCCTGCCACAGCAGGGAAAAGTATTGGGGTCAAACAGCCTCAGCAAGGTGTTGGTCTAACCTCCTCTTAAAGACCCCCAGGTTAGGAGCCAGCACCACTTCGCTAGGAAGTTGGTTCCAGGTCCTAGCTGCCTTGACTGTGAAGTAGCACCTGCTGATGCCTAGTCTGAATCTACCCTCTGCCAGCTTATGACCATTATTTCTTGTCACTCCTGGTAGTGCTTGGGGGAATAGGGACTCCCCCAATGCCTGCTGGTCCCCTCTAACTAGTTTGTAAATTCAAAAGAGTTTAAAAGATAATTGAAGGTGCCTTAAAAGCTAAAAGGGTAGGCCTGGATAATTGAAGCATATCAGCCATGTTGAAGTGTCACTATTTGAATGAAGGAGATGTCAAGAAAACAGACAATGTATAAATATCTTATCATAAATCTCACTGCAAAATATTTCACTCCAAGGAGTCAGTGGAGTGACACTGGTGGAAAACCACTGTACCAGGAGAAGACCCAGTGGGAATTTGGGATTCCTGCGGTTTGCTACACAGCCTGGGTTTTAGTATCATAGAATCATGGAAAATGAGGGTTGGAAAGGATGTCAGGAACTCATCTAGTCCAGTGTTTCTCAACCAGTGGGTTGCCACCCAAAAGTGGGTTGCAAGAAAAACTTGCAAAAGTGTGGGTTTTCCTTTGCAGGCTGGCAGTGTTCCAGCCTGCAAGTGGCTGCTTGGGATGATTGGAGGCAGCTGGCACACATGTGTCTGTGCATGCAGATGCATGTGGCCAACATACAATGAAGCCAGGTTGTGGAAGCACCCCCAGATGTTGGATGCAGGTAAGTGTATGGGAAGCAGGGCATGGAAGTCTAGGGAACTATCTTGAGGGCTGGGGGGAGGGGTCATGTGGGTGTGTGCATGCACCGGCACTGCAGGGGGAGTAGGTGCCTGGTTCTTGAGCACGGGAAGGAGGTGGGGGAGGTTCTTTGTAGTGGGAAGCTGCTTGCCTGTGCCATTGGTCCTGGACTGGTGCCCATACTTGCAGGGATCTGCTCTTGCTGCTTGTGGGGTGGGATGGGGGCAGCACTTGCTGCTTGTGCTCTAGCCCAAGTGGAATGAGGTGGCTGGGGGCCCCCTCTGGCAGGGCTGTGGGCTGTGGCTTGGGCTGAAGCACATCAGGAGGGGTGGGGAAGAGGGGGTAGAGGACTGTGGGTCAGGCACCGGCAGGACCAGGGGGATGTGGGTCGGCACAAGCCACTATCTTAGCAAATGGGTCCTGGTACAAAAAAGGTTGGGAACCACTGATTCTAGTCCAACCCTCTGCTCAAATCAGGACCATTCACAACTAAATGATCTCATCCATGGCTTTGTCTAGATGGGCCATTAAAACTTCCAAGGATGGAGATTCCACCACCTCTCTGAGTAACCTGTTCTGGTGCTTAACTACCCTCCTAGTGAGAGTCTTTCCTAGTATCCAATCTAAACTTCCCTTGCTACAACTTGACCCCATTGCTCCTTGTTCTGTCCTCTACCGCCACTGAGACCAGTCCAGCTCCAGCTCCTTTCGAACCAGCGTTCAGGTAGTTGAAGGCTGCTATTAAATCCCCTCTTGTCTTGTCTTCTCCAGACTAAAGCAGCCAGCCAGCTCCCTCAGCCTCTCCTCATTAGACGCTGAAGGAGCTCACTTACATTTGCACTGCCCTCCGCTGGACCTCCCTCTGGTCCAGGTCCCTGTGGTTTGGGTCTCATGCGAGCCTCTTCTTTAGGATTCATTTAAGCTAAAAGCCTATTGTCATTTGACCCAGCTGGAGTTTTTGAGGCGCAGGTGAGGGAGCGCCCAGCTTCTCATAATGTTGCTGCTGTAATGACATTTGGAAACGTTTCGCGCGGAGCGGGGCGGGCGGCGGCGCGCCGGGGCTGGGGGTGACCGAGGCTCCGGGCAGCTCGGAGCAGAGCGCGAGCCTGAGGCGGGGGCAGCCGCGAGCGCCGCGGGAGAGCATGGGGCGGCCTTTCCCGGCCTCCACACAACTATGAATAGAGCTTGCATAGCCTCTGCTCCTCCATCCCGGGAGGCTGGAGACAGGGAGGAGGCACCGAGCAGGCTGCTGCCGCCTCCTCCCCCTCCTCCCCCTGTCACTGCTGCGTGCTCGGGGCTCGCCCAGCTCCGGCTCCGGCTCCGGCTCCAGCTCTTCCTGTGGCGACGGCTGCCTCTTCCCCTGCCCTCTCCGCAAGCCGGGCTGCTTCGTCGTCCGCACGCGCCGGGCGCTGCAGGCCCGGGAGGCGCCGACGGGGTGGTGCCCCCAGCCCCTGCGCGGGCCTGAACGAGCTTGGGGCAGGCTATGCTAGCGGTGCGGACGGCCCCCTCGTCCGCCACTTCGCCCGGGCCATGTGGTGCCTGCACTGCAACTCGGAGAGGACTCAGTCCCTGCTGGAGCTGGAGCTTGACAGCTGGTAAGAGATGGGGCGCTGCCCGGAGCTCGGGCCAGAGGCGGGCTCCGGAGCATCCTTGCCCGGGGCTGCGCTCCCCGAGCCGCCTCGTCCCGCGCCTCGCGGGCTTTTGTCTCGGTAACTCCCCGCCTCTTTCCGAGGAGCTTTCCCTGCGGCAAACAAAAGGCGTGTTCTGCTGCCGTTGCCGCCGGGCGCGGTCGTGGTGTCCGGGATCCACAGACACATCCCGGTGTCTGTAGATGTCACCAGAGGCCCCCTCCCTTGTAAAGACAAACTTGTGACCTCGAGCACTTGCTGGAGCCTGCCAGGCAGGGAGGCTTGCCCTGCTCCAGCGCACGCGTGTACAGTAGTCGCCTCTGCTCGCAGCCAGAGCCGGGGCAGGTCGCGGCTGAGCCCTTCTCAAGTTTAAACCGACTGCCTGCGCCTGACATTTACTACCAACTGTAGCTTTGTTTGTAGCCTCCCCAGCATTGCTCGGATCCTTCCTCGGGGCTTGGACTTGGTTCTGGGAGAAGAAAAAATAAACCCCTATAATTGCAATGTTGTCTGTCTTTTCACAGACACGTGCCCAAATGAATAGCACAGCCCTTAAATGTGGGATCCAAAGTTGTTGGCTTTCAAATGCAGTGTTGTTTGCTAGTGACCAAATGAGGCATAAAACCACCAGAAGCCCCTTGTAAGGGGTGCTGAAAGCAGGATGCCATTTGCCCCAGGTATGTGCCAGTGTTACAGCAGTTTTACACGTACGTGTACACATGCTTTCTCACGCTCACATATACACCCCTCCCACCCCGTGTGTGTGTTCTGTTCAGTTTACTGTATTTTCCAAGAAGGCATGTGACTTGTATCAAGTGAACCACGAGCTCTACTTCAAAGACATTTTTATGTACTGTTCTTTGTGTTTGTGTCAAGAAATCTTCCAGGGAAACCAACCCAAGTTAATGTTGTTATTGTCAATACATTTAATGTAAATGTCCTGAAATCAATGATGTTTCCTAGACAAAATTGTGATCCATGACTTACACCCTTAGGAAAAAAAAATCAGTTGTTGTTCCAAGGCTTTGATATTACATACACTGTCAAGCAACTAATTTAGGAGAAACAATACTGCCAAAATTTGTCATTTTAATATATACATAGAAATCTTTGCCCTATTGATAACCATATCATGTTTAACAGTTTAAACATTAACTGAGGTTGCCACTCGTGGAGTGCAGCTATCTGTAGTGTTAACCACAGTACAAACTATTATACCAAACAGTCATTTTGCTCTTAGGTACGGTTGAGATAGACAAGACAATAGGTGCTTTCTCATATGTAGAAGGCACCATTCAAAATACATCCACTGTAAAAGTTATAATCAAAATGTTTTTTAAATTAATTCAAAATAGTGGTTGATGTTTTAAAAACTTATTTATGCCAAAACGTGCAATATATGAAAATGGCACATTAAAAATACAAGAGCAGCTATGTGGAAATGTTTTCAGTAAAAGAGAAATGGCTTCCTGAGTGAGGGAGAAGGGTTTTAAATATAAATTACTATAGTACTTGAGCACAAATGTTATGAACCTGAAGTCTGTTGTCCCTCCTCAGAAATTAATTTGAGTTGAGTTGGAAGGATTCTTACATGACCATTTGAAAAAATGTTCATGTTGCTTTGAAAATTCATGGACTTTATGGATGGAAATGTGGCACTTTGCCACAGTTGTACACTCTTAGTAATAAATGGCATTACAATTACATAATGCATAATGTTTTGCATTAATGGTAGACTGCCTACGTTTTGCCACTGGGTCATTGTTGCAGTCCTGTTGTCCATGTGTACATTGTCATGCTCTTCCTTTCAGGAAAGCTTGATCACTGCCTGACATAAGTAGTAGTGCAAAGCAATTACAATTAAATATGTCTGTTGTAAAGTATATATCTATGCTTATAGGGTAATACTGCTTGTAACAACATATTGTATGTTGCTCATTAGAAAAAATGGCTGTTTGCCTTCTCACATCCCTTTTATACCAGGCCTGTTTTTGTGGCTGTTGTTTCCCTTTCTAATCCTTGAAATTGCTGATGTTCATGATACTGTCATACAGTCGCCAGCAGTTTTCATTCTCTTTATTAAATAGGTGGCTTATTCAATCCTGAAATTGTGCATGTGAAGTAAACTACAGTCCTTTTTTTTTTTTTTTTAAATCATCTTTGTGTCATTGTTTATAAGGTTAATTCATTTTATTTTTCACCAGATACCCAAAGTCTGAATTCCAGTAAGGCAATAATACTAACTGATGAAATGCTGAGGTTGAATTTAACTGCAGCAATGACTTTGTCTCAGAATGCTGATTTAGTTAATAAATAAAACTAAGAGCTGGGCAATTCTGTGAAATCATCTGCACATTTCAGGTGGCAAACCTGAAAAGATAAGTGCAGTTCTGGCCCAAGAACTACAAGTATCCACCAAACTCTTGGTTTCTCTGTTAGCAAATGCAGCTGTGTAGATTTAAAATTGTTGGTTAATGAGTTGCGCTGGGTAGGCTTCTCCATTATCAGATCAGTCCTTCTTTGCTGGAAAATATTCACATTCAATTAAACTTGGCAGTTTGTTCTGCAACCTGCTTTGCAAATTCCAAGGGTGCGGGACAGCTGCACCCTACTTGATTTCTTAAGCCTCTATAACAGATGCAGCTTCTACAAAGTGAAAACTTTACTTGAAAAGAAATTAAATCCTATCCATTGTAGGTTCAGAAGAAAACAGGTGCCTATAACCTCAAAGGTATTTAAACGGCTAAGATTCAACTGGCTTAGACAGGCTAAAACAACAACTTAATGTGGGCTCCTTCATTCATCTTGGTGGTGTCAGTTCTGAAGTATAAAGATGACGCTTCAAAGATCAGATTTTCAAATGAGAGAGACTGCATGGTTTGTAGCTAATTTTTTCTCAATTATTGTGGCTGGGCTTGCAGATTCTCTAAATATATGTGATCAGGAGACAAAATATAGAAATAGTTTTGATTCTAAAAGTAGACCTAGAAGTAGCTGCTCAGACTTGCACGGAGTGCCAAGAATAACTAGAAGCTTATACCAACATTTTATTGGCCTCAGATTTAAATTGCCTCAGATACCCCAGCTGAAGGTAACTTAGACGTCACAAAGTGCTTACCCCCTGAAGTTCTCATTGACTTCATTTAAAGCTATTGGTGTTCAGCACCTCTGAAACCAAGGCTCAAGATATCTTAAACTGAGCATCTGGGAACAGAAGTGCTAATTGTCAGAGAACACTTGAAAAATAGGACCTCATTTATGACATTTCTGTTTTACCTCTGTAAAGCTTCAGTTGTCATCAAGGGCAATGCGTGGCCATAGCCATGTAGTTTTAGCTCATTGATTGTTAATTAAAAATGTAATTTAGCCCTTGCCTTAGGGCTGTTGGTGATGGTCTTAAAGCTATACTGTCAAGCCTGTGCCAGGTCTGCACAGAGCCACTTTAATACTACTGGAAGTCCCAATTTCCTTGCTTCATTAACTCACATCTCCCAGTTTTCCCTAATTGCCCTTGCCTTTCCAAACCACCCCCTCTATATATTCCTGACTAGTTCAGAGGAATAGGTTCCCACCTTACTTGCCACGTGCACTACTCTACCCAATGCACGCAGGAGAGCAAGGGAACTCACCTTGAGGAAAACAATATTCTCGCTGAGAAGTGTTACCCAGAATGTGAGTGCCAGCAAAGGAAGACTGATCTGATTATGGAGATGCCTACCCAGCTCAACTCATTAGCCAACTATTTCAAATCTACACAGCCACATTTGGCTAGAAATCTCTGCCTTCTAGAAAAATAATTCAAATCCACATTTGCTGGAAAACTCTGCTTGTCTAGAAAAAGAATTCATCCCCACTTATAAGAAAACTTTTCCCAGAATAATGAATTTCCTGCACAAAAAAGACAGCCATTAGGGATAGCTTTCAGTCTTGCAACTTTGGTCCAACTCTGCTCCCATTCAGATCTATGGGAGTTTTACCATTGATTTCAGTTAGAACAAACAAGCCTTAGTGATAAATGGTACCATTTTTTAAAGTTTCTACATGTACATTTTTGTTACTATAATTCAACATTTAGATGAATGTTGAACTCAAAAGCTGTAATTAAGATGTGGCCCCAATTGTCCTAGTTACTTTAAATGTATATATTCCCCTCCCCCAAAAAGCATAGTCTCTATATAATGGTAAAATCACAGACAAAGTAATCATACAAAAAAAAGAGGGGGGGAATTCAACTCTGTTATTATGATGACAAGACTCTGTGTTTCAGTTTTCTTACCATATTCAAATGGATCATGGGCAAAGGGCCAAGTTGCATTCTCAGCAGAATACATGCTTTTGTGTTGCTTGAAGAGGTTGTATGATCTGTAGTGTCCCACATCTTTTTTTTTTTTTTTTTTTTTTTCAGAAAAAATTCTGGGAATTTTTGAGGTTTTATCTTCCAAACATAAGAACCAGGTTGAAAGTGGGATAAAAGGAAGAAAAGAAAAAAACTGATTTAAATTGGGGAAAATAATACATTTTGGGGATGGGTGGTGAGTGCATGTACACACACACTCACACTCTCTCTCTCTCTCTCTCTCTCTGTCCCGGGTGGGAAAGTCTACAGGAGGGAGGGGTGGGGAGCAACCCGCCAGCTCACAACCTAGCACTGACCCCAGCCCCACACCGCCCAGGGGGCCTGGAGCAGAGGGACCAGGGCAGGGCCAGCCTGGGTTGCACCACTGGGCCGGAAGGGATGGTGCCCCCAGGACCCCTGTGCCCAGCTGGGGTGGAGCAGGGCCCAGGACAGATCTGCAACTCATCCAGGGGATGTGTGGGGGGGTGGCTCCTGCCACTGCACAGATCCCAGGAGGCATGGGGGGGCACATAAAAATGGGTGTAAATCAGTAAAAACTGAATAACTTCAATTTAAAAAAAACAGGTAATTTGCCAGTGAAATGTGGTAAAAACAAAAAATGCGGAACACTAATGGTTTAAAAGTAGACTCTGGTCCAGAATTTGAATGTTCATTTTCAACATCCTGGATATGGTCATCTCATGTCAAAACTTATTTAAATAGACATTTTTGTGTTTAATTTATACATTCTTGCTTACACTCTCAGGCTTTTAGTGACATTTATTAATAGAAAATATTTTAATAATGTACCTATAACATTATTTATGTCTTGCCAGATTATATATTAGTTTTGTGAAATGGACAGTTGTAATTAAGGTTTAGATGGAGACTACAAATGTGTTTTGCTATGATATGCTTTGATTTCAGATGAAGGGACTTGCAGAAAGCAGGGATTCTTGTCTATTTAGAATCCCTGCTTTCTGCAAGTCCATTCAGTACCATATGATGAAGTAGGTTGTTGTCTATGAAAGCTTATTTTCTCTCTGAACTAGTTAGTAGCTAAGGTGCTATTCTACCCTGCTAAGCAGATCTTTACTTCTAGCTGTTTGACATGGTGGTGGTGGTGCTGTAGATGTGATGGTCCAGGCATATGAGAGAAGTAAGATTTGTGAAAGTGAGGTAATGTTTTTATAGGACCAAGTCATATAGTTGGGGGAGGTAGGAGCCAAGTCTTCTGTCTGGAAAGATTTTGGGTTCAATTAGTATGAATAAAAGCTGATAAAAAAACAAATGCCAAGCCACTGTTGTCATGCACTATACATTGTTACTTGGGCAATGCAGAGAATGTATTAAATAGTACTGTTCTGATGCGGCATCATTGTACAATCATTTTGCCTGTGCATATATGTCTGAGCAATAAATAAAAATGTTGGCTCCCCCCCTTTCTGTCTAAATACTTGGGTTTAATTTTCTTGGTATATTAGAATACAATTAATTTTCCATTAGTCCGTATAATCTTTCAGGAGAAACAATATAGACAAGGCATTTATGTAATATGTTGGGAGAAGAAAAAAGAAAATAGAAACTGCAGACCTCCCCCTAACTTTTCTAGCTACAAACCTAATACCTTGTCTTTTCCTAGGTACCCTTTAAAGTAATGAAGTGCTAATACCAAGCACATAGGTCTAAAAACCCCCAACTGTGGGAAAGTTCAAATTTGGATCCAGAGCCAAATTTCACACTTGGGTCCCAGCTATGTAATTAGCCAACTCCCATCTAAACCCATCTGATGCTTCGGAATCTAAATACACACAGCTTGGGCTCATCTGTTGGTTTGTGTATACTTGACTTGGTATAATACAGTGCTTCTCAGCTGGGGTGCTGTAATACCCTTAGGGGTACTGCTGCCATGACCAAGGTAAAAATACTCTGTACACTGGGAAGGGCTGAGGTTGCATGCACTTTTTTGCCTCATTACTTACTCCCTCATAAGCCTTGAAGTATGCAAAAGGGCAGACTTGTGTTGCAGCCTCTCCCAGTCGTCCCCACCCCCATGCTTCTGCCAGAAATAGAGGCTCATGGTTGAGTCTGACCTGCCCCACATGCCTCTCTTTCTGGGATGCACTGTGCAGGGTCAGACCGGGAAGAACTGCAGCATGAACCACCATTCCTGCCGGCTTTTAGGCTTATCAGAGAAACATAATGAGGCAGAAAAGCCTCAGTCCAAGTCCCACAGTCCTTTCTGCTTTGGCTGTGCAGTAGGTATGCAGGACACTTGCACCTGTTAATGCCCAGTTGAGAATGGGTGAGGTAATTGGAGGCAGCACCAACAGTGGTTGTCAACTGGGGATCCTGCCAAATTCAAATATGTTGGGGAGGGATGACCTGACTAAAAAGGTTGAGAACCATTGTTCTAGCATCTACTTTAAAGCATAGCCTGAAGCCATAACAAATAGATCTGTGATCCTGCTGGTTCTCACCTGCTAAGCAGGGTCAGGTTCAGTGGAGACTTGCTAGGAGAACTCCAGGAGAAATGACTGCAGGAAGCATGGAAAATGGGTCAGTAGCACTTAAGACTTTCTTTGAGTTACTGTGAAATCACTGACCCAACATCATGTCTGAGGTTGTTGCCATGGTGAAGAGATGTAGAAATAAGATGCTTGGCAGAGTTTCTGTTCAGATCCAGTAGATCTTTCTTTAAGATGTGTTCTGTTCTACTCTGGCTTTCAGGTGACATTGAATTACTTTTCTCTGTGTCTGAATTTCCTCCGCACTTTACTTTTGTTTCTTATGCTCTTGTGTAGTACTACAGTGTACTATTAACCAGCTGCTGTATTCCACTGCATGGATCATAGATCTCTCACTTCTAACAGTTTTTCAGAAGGGCATCACAAGTCTTGAGCACTGGTTTTTATTTCTGTATTTCCCTTTCTTTTGAGGGTACCAGAATATTTACAAATTACTATTATTTATATAGCCTTGCTACACTGAACTTCTTTACAGGAGACATTGCTCTTTCCTGGACTGGTAAAGTTGCTAGTTTCATATTAACTGAAGACTGTGGTAAAACCAAATTTTTTGGACAAGTATACTTGATTTTTTTTAAAAAAACATTTGGGGTAAAGGTTCTCTCTTCTAGCTGTTGAGGTCTCACTGCAGCATCAGATTTTGTCTTTACTATTAGACTCTGATAAGAAGATATTTGAGAAGAGCTATCGCAGTGAAATGTATTTCATCCTTTTCCACCATGCTGGTATATGTGATATAACTGGCTTGGCTGATCTTGACCAATATTTTCAAAAATAACCAATGATAAGTCTTCATCTTCCGTTTGGGTTCAGTTCTGGTCTTTCAGCTCTACGTGCTTTGGTATGGTATTTTAAACATTCCTTTTTCTGAGCTGATATGTTTTTGTGACACCAGCTAATCTGGGCCAGATTCTCTGCTCTGCTAAATTAGTGCAAGAAGCATGCAACTGAGTGGAAACCATCCAGAGATTACTGCTGGAGAGTTTGTCTTGTATAAAACAATGTTTGTGAGTGTAAAAATGGCAAAGTGGCAAAAAGCTTCCTGTGCCAGCTGCCCTCAGTATATGGAGAATACCTGAAAACTCTGCAAAGTAGGCAGCATAGTGCAGTTTATTCTTAACCAGTCTCCTTTTTGTTGCAAGATCCATCAGTGGAGTTAAGGCAGGCCCTTACTATATTCTAACTTTAGTTGAGGCTGAGTGGCCAGGATTGTGGCTCTCAATGGCTGTCACTCTTCACTGTCTGACATAACTTGAACATGATGCAGAAGCAAGATCTTCACATTTTAATCCAGACATTAGAATTTAACTACAGCAGGTGAGTGAGGATGCTTAGAAAGCTCTTGGCAGAGAGCACACTGTATTGCATCTTACCCCAGAACACATTTATCTTGACTGTAGTTGCTTATTCTGCCTTTTAATGTGACCAGTGAGAGGCAAGGCTAGGAGGAAAGTCTTGGTCTCCATCGCAATGAGGCCTGCATTTAGTCTGCTCCAATAGAGATTAGACTAGTAAAATGGTGATTAGAATTCTGATGGATATACAAATCCAGTTTAGAAGAAACAAGCTGGAAAAAGAAAGGTGAGGCAGAAGAGGCTGAGGCTGATGATAAAGCTGTTGCCAGTTCCTGCACTGACCCGAACCCCTATGGCTAGGGACAGAAATTACACATAAACTGGTGTAAGTGATCGTAAAGCAGTTCAAATCTATAACGCAACAGATGTCCAGTGAACATAAAGTACTTTCAAAGAGTCCAAAACTGGTTTAAGGTAAACCTGGATGGATGTATCAGACTTAGC
Organism: Caiman crocodilus; assembly: GCA_030014935.1. Lineage (NCBI taxonomy): Eukaryota > Metazoa > Chordata > Crocodylia > Alligatoridae > Caiman > Caiman crocodilus. Next base: position 28,547,857 of record JAGPOW010003182.1, read on the forward strand.
TGATTTAGATTAAATCAGTTTATTGAACTTCTGTCCCAGATCCCCTCTAGATTCAAGTTAAATAACAGACCCCTGGTATCCCAGAATACTTTGCACCTCCCCTGAAAACCCCCTTGCAGGGTCAGCAGGCTAGACTTAGCCCAAGCTGTCTGCTCCAGCCAAGCAGGTAGGCATACTCTAGTATCCCCTGGCTTCTGACCTGAACCACTGCAGGCATGTGGCTGGATTTCCTGAATCAAAAGTGAATGTCTGTTCACTTGCTTATCAGTTCATTCTATGCAGTTTAGACTAACCTGCAAATATTGAGTCCATTCAGCCTCAGGCTTTTTGACTGTCTGTAATTAGCCTATGTGGTCTGCTGATATCTTGTTCCAGGAGATAAGTCTATGCACAGCAGTCAGACTGTGTAGATAAAGCTTGTCGGAGCCTTCAGGTGCCGCCTTTATGTTTGGTTAACTTTTTGTATGGTTTATGAATGCATTTCCCTGAAGACAGGCAGTGTTTGATATCTTCTCTTTTTTTCTACCAGATTCCCCAAATTAAAGACTCCTTCACCCTTTCTAAATTGTTTTGCTAAATATTCTGCATAAAGCACTTCTGTAAAAAGCCAGGGTATGTTGCAAAGGATAAATATTCGCTTTTATGAGGATGTCTGTGATTAAAGGCCATTCAGCCTTGACTTAATTCCAGTGAATTACAGCATAAAGATCTCTTTCAGAACATGTACCGCACTCTGGGCCAATTCCTCAGCTCACTGTAGTCAGTGGCAAACCTCCCATTGACTTCACTGGAAGTAAGAGCAGACTCTGTATAATAACTGGAATATGTCTATTATTCTGTTTCTTTACTCTATCTTATCCAATCTCTGACATATTACTGTGTGCACTAATACATACTGAAATTATATTTTTGATGGAAAAGATTTGGCAAAATTTTACAAGCTTAAGCAGGGTTAAGGAGTTGCACTGGCATACATACATATGTAACTGTAACAGAAAATAAGCAGGGTTAAACTTACTTCTGTGTGCTGACACTTGCAGTTTATCTTACTTTTGAAGCTGGCTTTCTACTTTTCCTAAGTCTCTGGCTATGTATCATCACATTTATTGATTAGCTTTGTGCAAAATAAACAGTCCCTTTCCTTCTGATTTAAATTCAGACCTTTTCTTGGATCCAAGCAGAGGGAGTGAAGCATTCAGAGGTTCTGGCTAATTCTATAACCTTCTGTATTCATCAGTAAGATTGGCCTGGAGTTATGCCTGCTTTGGAGTTAACTTAGGGTGGTGAGGAGAAAATGAAACTAAATCCTGTCTGTTGTTTAAAATTGTTCGTGTCATTGATCACTCCCTAGAACATTTTCTTACTACCCGAGTGAAAATATGAGTTTTTAAAAATCAGGTTGTGAAGTGTTATGGGATTTTATGCAATATAAAACAGAACAGCAGTTGTTTTTGTTGTCCTTGTTGCATGAGGCCCTCTGTATGATCTTCAGTTCCTGATTAGTTCCTTAACTTCCTCCTGCCCACAAACACTGAGGTACTTGAAGGGGAAGGCTGGCCTGCTCAAAAATTGTTCCCAGCTGTGTATACTGTACCTTATTAGTAGTCATTTCAAATAGCAAAGGAGAAAACCCCTGAAACTGGTCAAGTGGAAGAATTCATCAAGGGTATTTGATTGAGGATTGCCTGCGTGGAATGTCAGTGCATGAAGTATTTTTCAGATTTGGTGAATGACATTTTGTTAAGTGTGTTTAAATTAACTTTTGTCTGTTTAAAATATAATAAATATAGAGGCTAGGGGAGGAAAAAAAAGAATATTGTGTCTGTCAGGACCTGAAAGGAAGCAGGAAGCTAATGCTTAATTTCCCACAGAACCTAAATGCCAATAAACTGAATTTTCTGGGCAACAATGTCATTCAGTGTCACCTCTCTCTCTTTGATTGGGTTGACACAACAGCTGAAGCCAAAACAGAGGTGGAAAGAAAGGATGGCTGGTATGAGCACAAGGATTTTTGTACTGTAGCAGATGCTGCTTCAGCTGTGCACACAGATCAGTTCTTCTCCAGCTGCAGAAACTAAATCTATCCTTTTAAACTTAGAGTTTTGTAAAATGCAACACATCATGATAGCACGGTATTTATATATTTTCTGTAGCTACCTTAACTCCAAAGAAGTTAAGGCCAGATTCAGAGGTCAGAGGACCTTCCTGAAGCCAGATTGTGCATCTAAGTAGAAATCTTCATTTGTAAATAAATAAATAAATATAACATGTTATGCCTAATTCTACCCTTATTACTTGCATTGAAAAGCTTCACAGACTTTGGTGGAATTACTTAATGAAGGTTCTACATAGCCTGAATAGGCAAACCACAATCAGGGCCTATAATAATATAACTAATAGATCAAAAGGATTCAAAGGTTTAAGTTAAAAATATATATATTGCTAGCACATAATTGTTGGAAATCACCAGTCAGGAAAATGGCTTGTTCTGTAAAATGATATAATATTTGGATTTACTATTGTATGAGGTCTACTTATCCTCTTGATGCAAATGCAGCTCTAATATAATAAAGGGCTTAGTCTGTCTGTCTGTCCATAATGCTTTTGGCCAGCTGCGCCTGCGCCACTGCTTTTGGCTGTGTGTGCCCTGGCTATGTGGGCCCAAGTTTGAGCTGCTGCCAGGAAAGTTTGTGGCAGTGGCAAACATGCCTTGCCAAGCAGTGAGGCTACTCTCATGCCTCCCTGCCTGAGGGTGAGAAGCAGGGACACAGGCAGTGCCCCTCCAGCTGCCCATCTTCAACACCCCCCCCCACAGCCATCAGGGAGGGAGGCAGGGGAGTGAGGTGGGGGAGGCAAAGAAATGGTCACGGTGGCAGCTATTGTCGGGGCCAGGCAATGCAGAGGGAGGGAGGGGAGTGGGAAAGGGGGCCCAACAACAGCTGGAAGGGAGGGGGAGGTGGCATGGAGGAAGGGCGGGAAGCTGCATGGGCCTGGGCCAGCACGGGCAGGGGGAGGTGAAGGGAGCGGTCATGGTGGGAGCTGTTGTTGGGGCCAGGTGGCAGGGAAGGAAGGAAGGGAGTGAAGCATGGAAGGGAAAGGAGAGGGGGGTCATGGTGGTGACACCTCCTCCTTTACCCCGCCACTGCTTGGCCCCAACATCAGCCGGCAGGTAGGGGGAGGTGGCGGGGAGGGAGGGGAGCGGGCAGGGGAGGGGACATGGGGGGAAGCCCTGCTGCAAGGTGGAGGCAGGTGGAGGGAGGGAGCTCACGTGCTGGAGGAAGAGGTGGTGGTGGAGAGAGTGTTTACACGGTTGGCCCCGAAGGGTGAGCAGGGGATAAAAGGTGGCCATGTAAACAGCCCCTGAAAATCCATCATTCTTGATGGGCAATTAGCTAGTATGTAGTTAATTAATATGTTTTAACCTATGTATTCGTACACAGAAAAGAAGTCAAAAGAAGGCCTTAGTCATATGACATTAGTGGTCTGTGTTGCTACAGAAATAGTGGCTATAAATTCAAGAACTCCTTTTCCAGCTACTAATATAAACATATAGATTCTTTTTAATAATACATTTTTTTTTAAGTGAATGAAAGAATTAGTTGGTAGTCAAACTTTATAGAGAGTGTTGACTAACATAACTGGCAGTTAAATTACACCTTGTCCAATTTTGCCATGGGTAAAAGTAGGTTTTTAAGATGTGCAAGTTCTTTTGGTGATAGCATATTTTGAAATATGGTAATGAAATAACTGCTAAATTATTAAGTTTGCTATTGGCAACAGTATGGTTGATCAATTTTGCAAATCAGTAAAAAATCATTCTTGGATATTCTTGTAGTTGTTTTGAGGTACTCTGCATTGGTTGTCAGAGTGTTTTGTCACTTTGAACTAGACAAAGATGCAATATGGATTATTTAACCATTTAACTCGGAAGCAGAGCATAATTTCATTGAAATTTGTTTCAAATGGGTAGTCTGAATTCTAAAATCCCATATCATGTGTTGTTTTGTTTTCTGTCTTGTTTATGTTCACATCTTCACAAAAATGTATTATGGGTTTTATATTTTTTACTATATCCTGGACTGGAAACAAAAGATATTTTGTGCCATTAAAAGGAGTGAAGAAATGCGTCCTATTGCCTTGTATGGGGATATTCACTTGTTTGGTGAGAGCTCAATCCCAGTATTGCAGAAGTTGGGGGGGTGTTCAGCTCTGGCTTGAGTCCAAATTTTAGTCATAAGAGCGAACTGTTTCTCTGCATTCAACATATTAACATTAGGTACAGTGTCTTGTTTCACTGTCCTGGAATATCCATGTTGTGACCTGGCATAGACCTTATTGGCAAATTTTCCCCTAAAACATCATTCCCCATAAGGTTTCCGTTATTTTTCATTTCTGAGAAACACACAACTTTGTCCTCAGATTTTTCCTGTAGTAATATTTGTTTATTAAAATGAACTATTGAACTATTCAATTACATTGCTTTTCTGTGGTCTTGAAGACTGTGTATTTGGTAGAAATAGGTTAATCTATGAAAGCCTAATAACTATAATAAAAAAAACCAACTATGGTCACTATTTTTTCCCCTGATCGAAACCTTTGTCAGTGCCCAGAAAGGATATTGTTAGGACGTTAAACTTCGTGGCTTCACAAACGCAAAGGTAGACTAGCAAAGCAGCTGGTTAATATTATTGCTGCTTTTGAAGTTGAAAAATAAATTGGTATAACCCATTTTTAATACAACTGCCTGCGTCATTTACTAGCAGACTATGAAACAAAAATGGGATTGAGAACTAGATTCTGATCTAGTAAATGGTACTAATAATATATTTCAGCTCAGACATTCTCTCTCCATTTTTCAGTATTGTCATATGCAAATAAGTAGGTATTAAAGTAGTTGCCAACATGAAATGCTAACACACAGAGGTTTGCATTATAATGTTTCTTTTAAAATTGATCATATAAAATAATTTGAGATTTATCGAACACAGGCATCACAGCACTAATTAAATAGACCTCCTCTTTCTCAGTAGAAAGCACCACATGTATGGACATGGCAGCCAGCTTTGAAGATGTGGGGAGTGCGCCTTGTGCCAAATGAATACTTATGTTCAGATTAAGTTATGGTAAACTGTGACACTTTTAGTTAACTTTCAACCTCTTGTAAGTGTGTGCTAACTTGCTTAAGCATTTGATATAATTGTGGCTTGTGATTTCTGATTCAAATAATGAACGAGCACTAATTTTCTTAGAAGTTAATTCCTGCATGGAATGTCTAAACTTTGACCTCAGTGTTTTTTGCCACTTCAATGCTACTTGGTTCATCTGATGGCTACTGTATTCAAGTTCCTTTTCTGAAGTGCCTGAAAGAATCTGAATCCATTTTGAGCTAGCATCTGTAACTCATAGGAGTTACAGAGGGAGTTGATGTAATGTTTGGAAAGACCCAGAGCATGAAGAGAGGAATTTGAATCGATACTGATAGGTAGATATGCTTTCCTTCCTTGGTAATATTTATTTTTCAGAATTAGGACAAAACTCTTGCTGTGGATTGTTCTTGTGAAGCTGTATTCTCATCCAAAAGCTTCATTGTTCTGTTTGCATTGGCGAATTCCTCAAGTGTCTAGATACTCCAGATCTAGATACTTGGGTAAAGCTTTACATCTATTAGCATAGTTGTGAAGAAACAATGAAAGTAAGCTTGTAAAAAAGTTTTTTCCTTCTGCATGGCTTTTAAAATGGTATGTTTTTGCACATTTTTCCTAGGGAGGGGTGATTAACATCAATTTGGGGAGGGAATAGGAAAGATGAGGGCCAAAGAAGGGGACAATTTGAATAAATAATTTTATAGAAGTGATCTGGCCTCAGTGGAAATAGTTTGAAGTGTGCAGGGACATAGCAGGGTGATAGTTTGTCATCCCTAAGTATTTATAGAATCACAGTGCACTTAATAGTTAGTGGACTGACGGCAATGTATCTACTGGCCATAGCAAGAATCATAAATTCTGTTTCTAGCTCTGGCACTGACTTGCTTTATAACCTTAATGAAGTCACATAACTTTACTTATCAGAGATTTATACTTTGAGATCTTTGTAAGAAATGTGCATGTGAGAATAATGGATTATTATTACTGCAGTGCAGAATACAGAGAAACCTGTAGCATTAGGTTAATGGTCTGAATTCAGTCCAAGTAGTGATTAAAATCATAATATGATGGCTGAACAGTGAAATATCTGAAAGAAGTATAGTCTCCATCCAGTTTTCAGTGGGTTACAATCCAAATGAAAAAGAAAGCCCGAAAACAAAATGGTTCGGATTGGAGATTTTTAGTAGAGAGAATAAGAACAGAATAGTCATGGGTGATGAACTACTACTCTTGTTTCTGGAAATGGTCCTTCCAAACCAGAATTGAGGCTTAGAGAAGTTTCTTGCATCCCCACTGCTCTTGCTATACTGTTCTGACTCTAGGGATTGTAACCAAGCAGCAAAATCATATACTACAAAAGGTGTTTCTAAAGCAGCACCTGTATTCTCCTGCTGAGCTATGCTTCAGCAATTAGATTTTTTTACTAACAGAAACTGTCTTGTATATTCTTTTGCACTGAATCCTGGGGAAAAATAAAATCAGTCTACAGCAACTTCATCCTGCTATATAATCTTAATGCAGTTCTTACTGGTTTATTCATGAGGAAGCTTCAGCTACTTCAGTTTGGCATGGGGATTGAACAATGAGGATCCTGGATTAATTCTCAGCTCTGGAAAGATGTAGGATGCATATGCATCCAGCAGCTGAAGGAAAAATAGAGGCATTGCTAACTGGTTGTCTTTTCTATCAGGTCACAAGTCAGCAGACACAACAGAAAGATTGTAATTCCTCACAGAATATTTTCTCAGCTAGAATTAGTGATCATTTCCTTACAAAAGTTTTTATATAGTGTAAATTGGTTAATGGTCTGATCACATCTAATTCATGTAATTGGTTTACGATCACAGCAGAACGGGGCATCATTTTAAAAAAAAGTGAGAATGCGCACACACTTTTAAAAAAATTTTTTTAATTTTTTTATTTTTTTATATAATTCAGATTGTGCAGACTGCTTAGAGTCTTGACTGCCATTTCTAGCAAGTGATATTTAATCACAGCCATGCTTTAGAAATTGTCTGCTTCCTATGGAGCAGAAGGAGAGTACTGTCATGGACAAGTTGACTGATGGTTTTACTATCTTAAGTCAACTGGGCAGGTAAGAAATTGGCTGTTTTTCACTCTCTAGTCATAATACTTTTTGTTCATGCCTTTTACAGCATGGAAATGAAGGAATTTACTGTACTTTCTTAGAATTCTTGTTTTCTTCTTCCCAGTTACAAACCACAGTGGCAAAATATCTAAGGCCAGAAATCTTACAAGTGAATGGGCCAGACATGCTCTGAAGAGGAAGCTCAAGCTGTTGTATGCCCATATTTTTTTCTATTCCATACAAATCTTTTCAACATGAATGTAAATAAATGCTGAAAACACTGATGCATATTACACCATGGAAGTTTTAGTGCCTGTTTCCATTTTCATCTGTTTGTACTATATAGTCATAAACCCATTTTAAATAAATCCCTCTGATGCAAAAATACAGTGAATTCAAGGAGTGTAAATAAATCAACAACTAACAAACAACAACAAGATCCCCTCTCCCAAATTCATACTGTATTTTGATCAAGAAGACAACCTTTCTTTACTGTTTTCTATTCATATCTTGCATGTAGTCTAGATCTGCTTTTGCATTGTTCAGAAGGGTGTTGGACCTTTCTACTACTTCCTTAATTCAGAATAAAATGTACAGCATGCTGGATTTTGATCATTAGGTGGTTACTATAGCATATATCTAGGCATTTCATTTATTTGGGAATATTTTATAATCTTATGCGTACATTCAAATGTTTTACCACCTGATTAGCTTCTGGTTTTCAGAGCACTTTAAATGCTGAAAGCTTTCCTTGCATCTGAGTTGTTTTTTAAATATATTTTGTCTTTTTACAAAGCTTTTGCAAGGGAGATTTATTATTATTGAGAAACCAGTGAGGCCTTTATTAAATATTATTTTCTATAAAGATTTATGTTGCACACATTTCTCATACTTTGGCTGGTTATAAATAAAGAATTAAACATACCTGCTTGTATTATTTTATAGGGGGGGTTTTGTGTTATATAGTATAAAGCTAAATGAAAGTAAGATTTGGAAGGAAAGGGAAGTCTGAGGATATTAGCAAGCCCAGTATGAACAATATTAAATATGTAGAACCTTTATTAAGATTCTAAGTTATTTTTAAACATCCATTAATTAAAATCACGTAACTCCTTTGTGATTTGTAGTATTAATTGATATAGTCCCCAACTCTCGGAGGCCAGAGCTGGTTTGATTCCCCAGCCCCCGGTTCAATTCTCCTGGGAGCTGAGGCAGCTCCACATTACCCAGAGCCCGGCAGCCACAGTGGCTGCATTCCCAGACAGCGCGTGACACCCTGCTGAGCCGTGCTGCATCTGCACCATGGGGCAGCTGTCATGCAGGTGCCAGGCAGGGTGGTGATTCCTGCTGCCTCGCACTGCGCAGGGGAGCTCAGAGGCCCCAGTTGTCACTGCCATAGCTGGTGAGTGTAGGGCTTGTTTGTTTGTTTGTTTTGGTTGGTTTTTTTAAGTGCCAGGAAGCTGGGGCCAGGCAGGGCAGCCACGTGGGCTTCTCCTGCAGCTGTCCTCAGCCCATCCAAATCACCAAATCTCTCTGAATCAGCACCAAATCTTTTGAAGCTGATTCAGCTGAATCAATTCAGGATAGTGATCCAAATCTTTGAATCGAAGGACTGTCCTCCAAATTGGCCGAATCCAAATTGAAAGCCTCCCTATTTGCACATGCCTACTTCATATGGAGCTACAGTTTTGGAGGCTTATTTTATTTAATACATAAAACCAGTGATTCTCCTGTCATCAGAATGGTAGGAGATGATTTTATAGACAATAAAGTTCTGTCAAGTTTGTAATCTCCATTTTACTCATTGTCAGTTTGGATGCATTGTACATTGTATACGACTTTAGTCCAAAGGTTACAGTAGTTCAGCTTTGACATCTAGATGAATTAGTTAGAAAATCAGCTTTTGGCAGCTGCTTTCTACACATTGGTGTCATTCTTTGATTCAAACAGAGCAGTCAGCTTTGATTCTGTAGCTGTTAGAACTCACTGTGCATCATGGGTAATACAGTGTTAGCTGCACTGCAGGCATGACCCTTATCTTACTGCCCTGCTGATAATAAACAGATCCTGCACATACCCATATATCATTTCAGCTGATGTATTTTAATTTAAAAAAAAGACTCATTATGTTCATTGTTAGATGCTTAGAAGCTATTTCAAGAAACCCAGGTTTGTACACGTTTGGGAGGGAAGAAACCTCTGAACCCATGTGTATTTGATCTTTCCATAGTAGCTTTTATTCTTTAGAGAAAGGCAGGTTGTTATGAAGTATTGATTTTAACCTGTAATCTGAAATATCTTTGAGGAAGATTTTGAAAAACAATTGCAAAATATATCATCTAATTTGTTTCCAGATCTCTTCAGGCCTTTCTCCTCCTCGTCTTCCACTCCCTTTTTCTCCCACTTCTTCTGCACTTGTGCTGTTAACATTTGCTAGAGTTAGTGAGGTCTCTATGGGCTATTTTATAACAGAACCTTGCCAGTGTCAACTATTGATGAAATACTGAAGCACCAAAGACATTTTCCTTTCTGTGCTTTAAAATGGTTCAGGGGTACAAACAGATCCTTACAAAGGATTTATCAGCTTTAGTGTAAAGACTTGTTCATAATAAATAATGCTAACATCATGAATTATTCCAAAGACTTACTTTCCATTTTCTAAATTTAGCTACCTCATTCACTCTTCTGAGCTGTGCTGGCAGCAACCTTTCACTCTTCCTGACTTGGCTTCAATCTACAATCCATCCTTTTGAGGCAGGAATGAAATAGAGTTAGAAATTTATAGTCTCTTTCTAGTTACTTTACTCTCCTACAGTTTTATGATTAGAATGCTGAAAGTATTGCAGTTTTACTCCTTCCAACTGAATATTTGTGAGAGAAACCAATCCATTAAATTCAGTGTCTGCAAAAGAGAATGGATCTTAGAAGTGTATCTCATAAATTGGGGATATGGGCAAGTATCAGTAATAACACTTTTCCAGTTCAGTTGGACAGAGCTAGGAGATGGTGTAAGTCCCAAACTGGTTCCATTCCATAGCCCAACTAGAGACAACCAGTCAGAGTTCAGATGGGATGAGGTATGACTTGGGGCCTGATGTACTTGGTTTTTACTATGCAGTTATCTACAGAACTTGCTATGGTTTAAAAGCACTAATATAATTAATCTCACACATTCTACAAGACCTTCTACCTTCTTTTTAGAGAATGGGAATCTGAGGAATAGCATTAGGCCTAAATTTCCAAAAGGGACCACTCCTTTGGGGACCTCAGTTTATAAATAATCTACTTGAACTGAGATTCTGATTTTCAGAGATGTTGAACTCCTGTAGTTTTGATTCACTTTAATTGGATTTCTTGGGGGCTCTGTGGTTCTGAAAATAAAGGTTCTGAGTATCTTGTATTGAACAACCAATTAAGGTTCAAAATTAAGCCTAAATCATTTGAAGTCTTCTTAGTGACAGAGCCAGAAATAGAAGCAAGGACTTCTGACTTCCATTCACCAATCTTTATTACATGTCCAATCTTTTTCCCTTCCAGTTCTGGCTTGCATCATTTTGCCATATGTCACAGCTATGGGGAATAAAGCATCATTGGAAAGCTTAGACTTTAGAACATGGCAAACTATTCCAAGACAATATATGGAGGGAAAGGGCCCACAGTTATGTTCCTCTCTTTTCCTAGTTCGTGTGTGTGTACTCAACCTCTAGCTGGAGGTTTCAGAAGGATGCTCTGGAGATAAGTTAGCATTGCAGTGAAAGAACCATCTGAAAAGTGGCTGTTTTACTCCTCCATACAGAAGGTGATTTACATCATTGTACACAAGGGTAGAGCAGGATCTTCAGAGATGATGATTCATCAGTAGTGGGTAGGGGAAATGCTGGTGAGGGTTTCCTCCCTGTTAATACTTCAAGACAAATACCTTAAATCAGTTTGTGAGGGAATGAATGCTCTTAGCATAAATCTTGTCAGGTATAATAGTAGAGGTGCACCAATATATCGGCTGTCTATTTGCTCAGCACAAATGAAAGGGAAACTTGCATTATCAGATATCAACTTTTTGGGGGCATAGTGGCTGATAATGTTCTCCAGTAATTAATTGTGGCTTCTGGGCAAGGCCTCTGGATACCTGGATTCTCTCCCGTGACCTGGGGTGACCCTGGATACACCACCATCCCCTCACTGGTGAGCTGGGCTGGAGCAGAACAACTGCTGTAGTGTCCTGGGCGCTGGCATGGCGCAAGATGGGACCAGAGCATGTGCTGTAAAAGGTGCCAAATGCTGCAGACTTGACTGTGGCAGGGAGGGGTGGGGTGGACAGCCAGAGCTGGGCTTCCTGGCCTGGCCGGGCCCAGCGTGGTTCAACCCACAGTGCCTGGGGGTCTGTCCCTTAGGGCCTGGGGCAGAGCCTGGGAGGGGCTGGGCAGACTCTCCCTGCTATGTTGCAGGACCCTTTCCCTTTGGGTAGCCTCAGGCTCAGGCAGCTGTTGTCAGGCTGGGGTTGAAGGGCAAGCGCTGCATCTGGTATGGGGCACTTTTAAGTGGGCTCTGGGATTGGGGGGGTGGCACTTTAATTAGAACAGCTCCGAGTGCTGCTGTAATTAAAGTGCTGCCTTGTCTCCTATACTAGCAACCCCACACTTAGATATGGTGGTGGGGACACTTGAACTAAAGGTTGTTCAATGAGCTTTATTGCTAAATATCAGTTATCGACTTAGTCGCAGTCGATACGGCTGGTTAATAATTGGCTATCAGTATCATCTAAGAAAACCTTTGTCAGTTCACCCCTATTTGATAGGGGTGAGGGAGAAGGGTTGCCATTTTCTTCGGTCCGTTGCTGTTGCAAAATTAACAGCTATTCACCAAAGTGCCCCAGGAGAAAACCAGGAGCAATAGTCATAAACTCCTAAAAAAAGAGGTTTCAGATTGGATACAAGGAAAAAGTTCTTCATGGTTCATGTGACCAGACTCTAGAATAGACTCATGCGTGGATGATGCAGGCACCTACCCTAGAGATCTTCAAACGGAGACTGGATGCACACCGTACTGGAGTTATTTGACCCCACAGCCTTTCCTGCCCAGAGTAGGGGGGCTGGATCTGATGGTCTCACAAGGTCCTTTCCAGCCTTAAACTGTGAATCTGTGTAAAGACCTATTCTCCTAACATGCACAGTAGTACTAAATTCACTGTATGATAGAGAGCAACATATGCAGCCTATTAATAATTTGGAGGAAATTACTTTTACTTTTATTAATATTCTATGCAAATAATTTATTAAAACTTTAATATTTGTTTTAAAATGACATGTAAAGTACTAATAAGGAGAACTTTTGTCAACTGGATTTTACTTTTATTAACCTAATCACAAAAAATCTCACCCTTTAAATTAGTGGACTAGCAAGGAGGTGTGGGGAAGAAGGCTTTCAAATATGCAATGCAAAATGTACTTGCGTGCTTTATTGTCATGCCTTGTGCAGGAGGCTGCATATTGTAAAAGATAATTACTTTCCTACTTCAAAAGTCAGACATGATAGTAGAGAGCAAGTTTACAAGTAAAATGAAATCAGTCACTCAGGGGTTGTAGGCATTACTGGAAAAAAAAAGTAAAATTAAAGGAGGGAAACAGGATGCTTTTCTAAAATCAATATATTCAGCCGAACCCCTTACCAAATGTTTATGACCACTGCTATGACTTTTGTTAATGGCATTAAAAGTCATTAAGAATCCATGAACTGGTATCATTATTAAAATGTCAATATGTTCAACTTTACAGTAAAAGGACTATTAAATAATTTACAATTTGAGAAGGAGGAAGGCAGAAAATTTTTCACCAGACCCAAAAAAGACGAAATATTAAAACCTTGTTCTGTTCTGGCATAACTTGTCACAACTGTGCTTATGGACAGATTTTTAATTAGGAACCTGCAAGGTACAAAATAATACAGCCAAACAACTCATTTACAAAACTAGAAACACTCTTTTTAAATATGAAACAATTGAATTAAATGGAATTTTTAGGCTAGATTTTTTTAAAATCTGCATATTTTCAGTGTTATTTGCAAAAGTTTGGCAGATTAATTAATCACTAAGTTGAAACCCAGCTGTATCTTTAAGGGAAAGGATTTAGTTTCCTGTCAGCTTCCTTTCTGGAAAATGTGATTTGTGTATAAACTGAAACCTTTCCAGTTTGGGTAAAGCATGTTCGAAAACACCTTTTTTGGTAGAGTAATATTTTGATGGGCAAAGAAAGAGAAGTTGTTTTCAGTTTTAAAAATGTACAGAAATATTTTGAGAAATCCAAAATCTTTTTTTTTTTTTTTTTCACTTATACAAGTACACACTGTTCAGACGAGAAGAGTTTTGACAGTGTTAGCCTTGATCTGTTCTGGCACTGCAATCCACTGGAGAATGTTCTTTCAGAAATCACTGTACTTTGAACTGCTGATGGGACTGCTGCAGTGTATGTCTAAACAGGGACCATGACATTTTGTTTCTAAGAGACAACAATAGGGTTTTTTATGTTTGTGTATATGTGGGATGTATGAAAGCTATACACAAATGTAAGCCAGAGTTGAGGACACACAAAATTTTATTCCTTCAGGTTCCTGATGTCTTTTAAAAAAAAAACAAAAGGTAGGCAATGTGTGTATATAAGAGTTTGTATCTGTGCTTGGGTGTTGCGGGAACAGGAGTTTGCTGATTCTTTTGAATGACAACGTAAATAAGAATTTATTTCTTATCAGTGTTCTGTGTAAGCAGGATACTTGGGGTGTTTGAATTTAACTTTATGGAAAAGAAGCATAGCAGCTTGCATTGTTAGAGTTTTCTTACATAAATGAGAAAATGCAAATTATTATTTAAAAGAAAAAATGATACACCAGTGTCAACTTCATAAACAAATTCCATTTAGAAACAATTATCATCATTATTACTTGGGAAGTTATGCTCCTTTCATTAGCTAGAAACCTCACCTTTTGGGATATTATAAAACCAGATTGGACAAGGTATTACAGAAATGTCCTGTGGAAACAATCCTGCACTGGCAAAGTAATAGACTAGATTACCACAGTATGTGTTTTCCTCTGTCTTTAATTCACTGAATTTAATTTGACAGAATCTTTAATTTCACTGAATCCATTGTTGCATCCAGGACCACTTAAATCCCACATTTCCTTGGAAAAGAAGTAATTTGCTTATGTTGAATTACAACCTAAGTTATAACATCAACACTTGTAATTTGTTCTATAATACAAAAAGGTACAAATATGCATACATCTCAGTTTTTTGTATTATTCTCGTTAGTCAATGCACATGAATATCTTGATTTTTATTTCCTTTTATAGAAAGAGTCAAGTGAGTTATTCATGATATTATTAAAAGTTTTACATAAACTTAAATAGTGGTGGAAATTTCACTTCTCCTGCTGACTCATACTCTAAAAACTTCTTCCTCACATTCCAGCAGAATAGAAATCTGCTTAAGTAATTCCTAAATTTATGATATTAGCAAGATGTCTACAGCACGGATAACTGCATTTGGACTTTATAAAATAATGAATTACATCTGAATAATCTGAAATTGGAGGTGTGCTCTTAGTTAACTGCTGAGATCTTTGGTGTATAATGCCTAATGGAGACTTTTTTCCCTTTATTTTTTCTAGTGTTGAGGGTGAGGCTCCAAGTAGTGAAACTGGCACATCTTTGGATAGCCCATCTACCTACCATCAAGGACCTATAACACATAGTTCAGCTATAAGCCCAGACCATTACGACCACTCTGCTTACGGGCTGTATTCTGTCTCCCCTGGGCAACAGAGATCCCGGAGACCTAAGCTTCAGCATTCAACATCCATACTGCGAAAACAAGCAGAGGAAGAAGCTATTAAAAGATCAAGATCACTTTCTGAAAGCTATGAACTATCTTCAGACCTACAGGATAAGCAGGTAATTCATTTATGCTGTTCTGTTTATGAATATGGCAAAGGCAGTTATTTATATGGAAGCAAAAAATGCATTAGATGAGCTCAGGTGTGCTGCCGAAATGACAGATTTTTATTTTCTGAGTCCAAGTTAGTTCATAACTGGCATAGTTAAATGTTATTGAAGTTCTAGTTTCCTCCACTCTGCGTTTCCTTGGCTCACTGAGATACAGTTGAAAGTAATGGTAATAAATAAGGAATTTTCTTCAAAGAAAGAACTTAATTCTCTAGGAGAAGCGATTTCATGCATTTGGCTTATATTGTTTACAGGATAAAACAATGTAAGTTTTTTTTCAAGGAAATGAATCATTTTAAACTGTTGGGGTTTTGTTTTGTTGGTTTGTTTGTTTTTTTGAAAGAAAAACAATTGCCACTGTGCTTTCACACTAAATTTTTAAGGGCCAAACTTGAGATCTTGACTTAGTGTTTATTTAGTTGTGCAAAAATCCCATTGGGTTCACTAAGAAGTGACTATGACTCATAAAGACATAAGGATGCATCCCTGAAAAGGCTCTTCTCTTAGAATTATGATATTTCAAATGCATGTTTTTAAACTCTACCTTGAGAAGAGTCTTATTTCAAAGGTGTTAGCTTCTACATTATTTTCATGTGTGTCAGTGCTTTCACCATTCAGAGCAGGGCTGTCCAATGCGCAGCCCCAGAAGTTTTAACTGCTGGCCACTGCGCTCCTGGTCAGGGCACTGCTCCTCCCTTGTACTCCTGCTGCTGCCAGCTCACCAGCTGGTTGTCCAGCTCACCCTCCGTCCTCCAGCTTCTGTTTCCTGCCCCTGCCATGGAGAGACAGGGTGGTGCACCTCTCAGGCTGGACAAAGTTTGTGGCCAGGGGGTTGAGGGGACATGGGGGGCCCATGCAGCATGTGGCTGGGGAGCATGTGGTCCTTGTAGTGTGTGGTTGAGGGATCTATGGCCCACTTGGAATTTGGACTGCCCTAGTTTAGAGTAACAGTATTTTTAACTGGCAAGTGAACAATAAGCATCCATTCCAGAGACCCTACTTGTGATACATTTTCTTATTTACTGTGGACTATGACATATGTCACTTTGTTTTTGCTTTAATTTTTACTGTGATAATTATGGTCAACTGGGAAAGCAAAATGTATGGACAGTATCTGAAAGGTAATGGATTCTAGATGGTACTAGTATTAAGCCTTCTGCCTATTGTTACTATAACAAGTCTTGCAAAACAGATGTACTTCAAAAATGCACTTCTATGTGGTATAAAAGTTAGTGCAATAGAGATCAGTATTTCATTCATACTAGAACCAAAACACTTTTTAAATTTAATGATGGTAAAGAAAAAAATGATGGTAATGATGATGATAAAAAGCTCTTTTGTCACATTATAGTTGGCATGTAAGGGAATAAAGTTTCAAAACATTGGTATATTCTATAACTACAAAATTGTTTGGACAGTGAAACAGTAATTCATTGAGCTGTTTATCCAAGAGTGTAAGGTCCTGCAGGGAGGGATTGAGCTGTTCCTAGTGTTTCCCTACATACTGATAGTAGGTCACAAAAATTAAAAGTCTTTCATTTTGAATTTATTTCAATAAAGGATTTTAGTTGCTATCCAGTGCTATTACACTGAAGTGTGGAAGACCAGATTCTGAGCTTTGTTAAGGAGATGCAGCCCAAGGATGAGGGGCAAAGGTGGTTTTAAGCTATCATTTTTATTTCCCAACATACTTTCCTGAGGGTATATCCTTCTGCTTGGACACCAGGGCACCTCCTGGTTCTTGGAGCAAACTTTAATAAAGCCAGTTTTATCAAGTCTCTTTGCCAGCCCTGAATAACATACCCTTCCCTCTGCGGCATCTACCCTAGAACCTGAACCAAGGCGCTGTCACAGAGCTCTTGGTTTGCTTGAAGATACGCTGCAGATTCCCTACAGAATTCCATGCACCACTTTTCTGTTTCCTTGAGAGAGAATCAGGGTTGCAGGTGAGAGTTTGAAACACATGTTTGGATTGACATATGTATGTACCAAAAGGTGGTAAAAAAAAAAAAAAAGAGGATAATTACTACAATGGAAAATTTTAGTAGAAATCACAAAAAAATCAATTAAAAGGTATTAGAAAAATATATGTAAGGCTTTCAGAGATAGCAAGATAATATTAGAAAGGTATTAAAATATAGCCACAGGATCCAGTGAGTGATTTTTTTTTTTTTTTTTTTTAAGTGGCTTTCAGTCAAAGTGCTGCCACTCACCCACCCCCAAAAAAGTATATATTGATAATCTTCTGGATATTGCTTAAGATCAATAGCATTTAGATCAACAGCCCTCACAAATGTTATGGAAAAAAACTAATTATCTCCGGGGAAAAAATATTTTAAGGAAAAATCAGCTTTTATTTTCCTGTTTCTTACCAATTCTTCTGTTCCTTCTGAACGAATTTAACTTTTTTGAAATATGAGTGAAAATCACACACTGTTTGGGATTGATACAACTCAGCAGTTCTCAACCTTTTAAGAGTTAAGATAACTCTTAATTTCACTTGTTTTTTTGACTATGGAAAAATAATAGAACGATTTTTCTGCTACAGAGAACTCAGAAAAGCATCAGGTCAGGATGTTTTTGTGGAGTCCATTTTAAATCTCACAGTGCTAATATTGGGTGGCACCCTTAAATTTTGTGTGGTACCTCACAACATCCCAGGGCACTGCAGCACTCTGAGAATTACAGATTATAATCGCAACACATGAAGTCCAGCCATGTTAATTAGTCAGTTGGTCTAAATAGTAAGTACATTTGGATGGGATGTAACAATACTTATTAAAAGTACTAATTATTAATAATCTTTAGAACATCTTAGAAATATCTTAGAACATCCTGGTGAAGGAGACAACGGCAAGTATTATCCCGATTTTAAACATGAGAAATTGCAGTAGAGAATCTAAAGCCATGGACAGACATGCATGTGAAGCACCCTGAATCCCAGATCACTTCAAAGTCAGCCCCAACCCCACTCCTTCCTAATTGGAGCACTTCAAATGGCTGCAGAAGCATGCAGTGGCACACTTCTCCAGCTGGGGGGCTAGAGAGCATGATTCCCTGCGTGCTTCAGTCTCTGTTATCAGAGGGTTCCCGAGGACAACCAAGGGAACAGGAGAGCATTCATTGATTGTCCATCTGCTTCCCCTTCCCACATGGGGTGGGGAGCAGAGTGCTGTGGAATGCTGAAGGATTGATTGAGCACAAAGACCTTTCAGGAAGTTGTTCAAAAGGAGGTGCTTCAAAGATGTCCATTACTTTTATGGTAATTTTTATGCGCTTAGGTAAGTCTTGAAGTGTTTCTTGGGCTGTCTGCATCTCTACCCTCATTGCTGGGAGTGCTTGAAAGGAACCTACACTCTCATCCCTCCTGTCCCTCCCCCGACCAGAACTTGCTCGGCTCCAGCAGTGGTGAACACTGATAAAAGTGGCTACACCCCAAGCGGGTTGTGGAATGGAAGTTGAGAGGGCTAACTGATTTGGGAGGAGTGTGGCAGCAAAAAATAGCCCAGTGCGGGGAAG
This sequence comes from Caiman crocodilus, assembly GCA_030014935.1. Classification (NCBI taxonomy): domain Eukaryota; kingdom Metazoa; phylum Chordata; order Crocodylia; family Alligatoridae; genus Caiman; species Caiman crocodilus. Next base: position 28,566,601 of record JAGPOW010003182.1, read on the forward strand.
GGGTAAAAAGGACAGCCCCAGGGCTGGGGCCAGTGACTGGGCACAGTCCCAGCATTGCAAAAGGGAAGTCTACAGAAGTTCCATGTACCAGTTTGACCTAAATCAAATAAGTTTCATACTGCATAGATCTAGGTTTATCTTAAACTGGGTTCTGCAATTTTTAGACTGGTTTGTGTACATGGAACTTCTGTACAGTCACAGGTTTAGACTGATTACTGATCACTGAAACGGGGTCTGTAAATATAAGGTTGACACCAAAATGGGCTAAGTTTAAATCGGGTAGCCATTTTGAACCTGATTTAACTTCCCCACATGTCTGTAATTAGCTCATGCAAGATTGTTCCCTATAGTATATGGTTTCCAGTGCTTTGCCTACTGTAGTTTAAATATGCATACTAAAGCTGTATATTTTACTTCTCGGGAATTATCATTTCATAGTCCAAAACAGTAATAATAATTTACATTTTGTTTTAAAAATTAGTCAATTTTCTTTGAAAGTTTTATGAGGAATACGTCTGAAAAAGGCTAGGAATAGGACTCCAAAAGAATGGTATGTCATTTGTCACTAAGTTAAATTGATTGCATCTGTTACAATCATAATTGGAAACACTGGTGAGTGGTTATCTTGTGTGCCTTTGCAACAGTAAAAAATAAAGGATGTAGTAAGTTTAAACTTCTCTTTATGAATGCTGAACAGTCTTTATGACTGAAGTAAATCAATCTTGTAGGTAGGTAACGTATTATAAGAGCTATCTCTCTCACACTACATGGGTTTGAATGTTCAGTCCTTTGCAAGGCCAGACAGTATACCTGGTAAAACTTTGCAGTCTTGATTTTTCCTTAAAGTGGAAAGATTCTTGTAGTAGTGCACAATCAGAATGATTGCATTAAGTTTATAAATAATTGCATCTTCGCAACAACCATTTCTAGAAGAGAGAGAAAAAAAATTGTTTTTTTGACAGAGAAATATGCAAATTTATCAAAATTCAGATGGAAAATTTAAAACTTTTTGTCGGCTCATTGTTTCTATATGACTGATATATATACGTTAGAGGTTTTTTAAAGGACATTTCAAATCCTTAGCTATGCAGTTCTGTATAGATAGTGAAAACTTTTGAGCTTTTTAAAAATGTCATTAAATATTCTATTTTCATAAGTTACTTAGATGTAAAATACTGAAAATAAATAATTTTATCTGATATTTTAAAGATGTTTATCACTGTGGTGTCTAGACATAAGTGGCACCTAATAATTTTAGAGTCTGTGCTTGATGAAGTATTTATATTTCTTTCCCTTGTAGGTGGAAATGCTAGAACGGAAATATGGGGGCCGTCTCATAACTAGACATGCTGCTCGTACTATACAAACAGCTTTTCGCCAGTATCAGATGAATAAAAACTTTGAGCGGCTTAGAAGTTCTATGTCTGAAAATCGTATGTCAAGGCGCATTGTACTGTCCAATATGAGAATGCAGTTTTCCTTTGAAGGACCTGAGAAAGTCCATAGCTCCTACTTCGAAGGGAAGCAAGTTTCTGTTACAAACGATGGGTCAAAATTAGGAGCCCTTGTTAAATCTGAATGTGGTGACCTTGGGGAATCAGCTACTATGAAATCTCCAGCAGCATCCACTGACTTTGCTGATGCTATAACAGAACTGGAGGATGCTTTTTCAAGACAGGTCAAATCTCTTGCAGAATCGATTGATGATGCTCTAAACTGCCGAAGTCTACATTCTGATGAAGTCCAGACACCTGATCAAGTCAGAAGTCGTGAAATAGAGAGAGAGAGTTGTACTCAAGCTAAGCCAGCAATCCATAACGTAGATCATAGGAAACTTGATGAGATGACTGCATCATATAGTGATGTCACATTATATATTGATGAGGAAGAGCTCTCCCCACCCCTACCTCTTTCCCAATCAGTGGACAGACCGTCTAGCACAGAATCTGACTTGAGGCTTCGGTCTGTGAATTCTTCTCAGGAGTACTGGTCCATGACCCACAAGGATGATAAGATAGACACTGATACAAGCTGTAGAAGCACCCCTTCATTGGAATGCCAGGAGCAAAGGATACGAATGGATCATCTTCCCTTGCTAACTATAGAACCACCTAGTGACAGCTCAGTGGACTTAAGTGATCGCTCAGAGAGAGGCTCATTAAAGAGGCAAAATGCATATGACCGAGGAGTCTCTAGTCAACAAGGAAGCCCAAAACATATCCCACATGTTATTCCTACCAAGATTATAACTCGAGAAGAACAGGAGGCTAGACACAGGCCAAGGCCTATTGATAGTCATTTAGCTATCAATGGCACAGCAAACAGGCAGAGCAAATCAGAGTCTGATTATTCTGATGGAGACAATGACAGCATCAATAGCACTTCCAATTCCAATGATACAATAAATTGCAGCTCAGAGTCTTCTTCTAGAGACAGCCTAAGGGAACAGACCTTGAGCAAACAGACCTACCACAAGGAAACTCGAAACAGTTGGGATTCACCTGCCTTCAGTAACGATGTTATCAGGAAACGCCATTATAGGATTGGACTGAATCTTTTCAATAAGTAAGTACAGTGCAGCTCTGTTTTCTATCCATAATTATTATTTTTATATTGGTCCCTTGAATGAAGAAATATATAACTCAGCATTAAATCATGGAAAAAGATTTGGTAATGTAATGCTGGTTTTGCCATCAAAAATAACCACCATTAGAGGAGTGTATATAAAAAGCAAAAGAGAACGCAGTATGTGTTTATAGGAATCAGAGTAGCTAGACATGGAAATGAACTGATCATACAGTTGTTCTTTGTACAAATGCGTAATTGTTCTGTGTGGCAAGTTACAGGTCATCATGAAAAAAATTGGCATCTTTGTAGTTAGCAGTCAGTTTCAGAAGAAAAAAAATTGCGCTGTTGCTAAAGATTGCAGACAACATGGCAAAATGAACCAATTGCCCCTGAAAATATGTCTGTTCCACCCTGTCCAGGTTTTGGCAGTTGTAGGTATAATACAATCACCATTTCTGCCCATTTATTCAGAAGTGGATGTTTTAAAGTTGGTTGCTAAGGCACTGTTAATGTCAGTGGGAGTTTTGCCCTTGTTAGGATTTCATTCAGTCAACTTTTCAAAATGGGTGCCAAATTCATTGAGAAATATTTAGGCAAAATCAGTATTCAGAGTTTGTTTATTGTAAGCACAATAACTGTATTCATATTATTCCCATTTGTTTTCCTACCTAACAGTTTCTAAGAAATGTCATGGAAAAATAACCATTGGCCTTGCTCGAAACTATGATGCTTTATTAAAATAATAATACATTCTTATTTGAGAATATTGTATGGCTATTAAAGCTATACATATGGTGCATGGTAGCAAATACTGCTGTTTAAAAATTCTATTGTATTCCAGTTACTAGAGTTATGTAGTCAGATCCAATTACAGATAACATTATCTGGTGAGTAGACCAGAAATGAAGTAGTAACATTCCTGAATTCTTTTGCTGTGATTGGCTTGCTGAATGGTAAGTCATTTCACTTGTGTGCCTCAATTTCTCTATCTGTAAAATGCATATGCAATATGAATTTACAAACGTTCAGGGTTTACATCATTTTTATAAATTTCCTTGGAATATTTAGATGGAAGGGGCTTTGTAAGGACCAAGATTTTACTTTTAAAACTATAGGCAGTCTATAATGCTTTTTCTAAGAGTGTTTGAATCTGCAAGGTTTTGCAGGATTTCTTTGTTTTGGATTTTGAAGCTTCTAGTGAGCTACCTAGATATCTTATAGCGTGCTTTGTAGCAATTTCATACAAGTTAAATTTGTTTACTCCCCCTGTTTATTGAGAGTGCTGTAATTTTTTTTATTTGAAGTAATTAGTCAGCAGTTGAACTGCTGTTAACTCTAATATAGCAAATCATTTTATTCTTTAGATGCTTTCATAGGAGGCTATGTAATGCAGTGCTAAATATGGGGTCAGCCAGGTCTGACTGAAAAAACCCTGTGGGATAATGTATGCAAGAGAAGTTAATTAGTGTCTTGTCAGTGGGTTAAAGGTTCCTGTAATCTTGTGAAGCAAAGGTTTTTGGCATGCTTTTCCTTCTTAGCAAGTGAACTGAGGTAGAAAGATACTTACATTTTCTACACTTAGAATGTAGTAAACCATTCACATTTCTTGAAGAAGCCGTTATGAGGCTGACAGTGGAAAAATAAACCTCAGACATTGAGTGTAGAAAAGACTGTTCCTCAAAGAACATTGCACTGTTTGCTACATTGTTGGTTTGGATGGCTTGGAGGAGATAATGCTACTGAATTTGCCACTGAGTTGGTGAGATGACTTCTGTAGCGTTTCAGGGCAAGTTCTCAGACAAATAGCGTTATGCAGCAATCCAGGTTATGTCCTTGAGTTTATTGGGGATTTTTGTTCTGCACATTTATTTGATGTTAGTATTTCAGCTTCTGGATTGTTACATATATGTCAGCTCTTACAGACTTGTACTGAGTCACCCAGATTGCATAGGTGGGACCTTTGCTAGACAGTGTCCAATTCATATGTGTCTTGCTCATCTTTAAACCCAGAAGAAACAAGGTTTTTTTTGCTTTCAAAAACAGCACAGTCTAATGCAGCATAAATCTTTTAACAATTAAACTAAGATAGTAAGGAAAAAGACTTTAGTGAAATTTATTATTCAAAGTTATAGTAAGATACGAAAAAGATTAACTGAGGGACAAAAATTGCTTTTGAACACCCCTGGCGTCCTCAGTGGCTTACAAGTGACATCACTTCACTGTAAAGAACTCTCCCCCACTTTTAGTTATATTACCAGGATATACTATATAGAGTGTCAGTTTAAATTAACTTCTGATTTATCTTCAAATAATGTCTTGAGTCTGTTGTCAGCATGTAAAGTACAGCATCATATACACATCCAACAGTAACTTAAAAAAATGACTGCATCCTCTCTGCAATTGTTTCACTGGATACATTTTACACCCAAGTATACCTGGAGAAGTTTAGAGAATTCCAATGACTATACATTGCATTAAAACCAACTAATTAAGGAAGCTAAGATTACCCCAAATCTGTATGTAGCAGAAGGACCTGCAAGCATATTGTTTATAGCTACTGTCATTTCATCTCATCTTGCAACTGTTCTCAGAATTAAAAAACTAAAGTATACAAATAAACATTGCAGTCGTCTTGTATTTTGAGTTGAGGGAAGGTATTTTTTTCTTCCAGAAATGTAGTAAGGGGAAAATCTCTTCCTTTACTAGGAGGGGGTGTGCCTTTTGTTTCCTAATTCAGTAAGTGATTTTAGGTCTGAAAAAGCAGGACTTTTAAAAAAAAAAAAAAAAAAAAAAAATTACTGTCTATTACAACAGTGGAAATTCCAGCACATTTATAAATATGGTTCTGCTTGCTTCCACATTTAGGCAATTGTTTTCCAAAGCCAAGTGCAGTTTTTTTTCCCTAAAGAGCATTTTTCTAAGGGGTCAGTTTTTTCACTAGAGTGACACTTTTTTAAACTAGCCTAACTGTAGAATGGTTCCAGATTGCTCAGGTCAGACAACATCTGAAAAGAGAAGAGTGTTGGGCAGTAAAGAGCCACAGATGCAATGAATTGCCTTTTTAAAACTTGTGTTCTCAGCTGACATCAGAATAGGAGCATTTGTTTTTGTGTTGTAAAAACATGTACATTTTAAAAGAAGTGTTGTAGCATCTGTTACTTTTAATTTGTGGTTAACAATTTCAATTATTTTTGCAAAATGGATTCTAAGGTCTGAACATACAAGTTTTAAGTTATAGCATCAAATACATCCTGCCAGCGTGTTGATAAAAAGATGCTTGCTCCCTGTGTAGAGGAAAGACCAGAGCTACTGCTTTATGTATGTGACTGTTAGGGAATCCCAGGGAGCCTTGTTGCATCTTTATTTAATATGCAAGTTCTGCCCTGATACAGTGGGTAACGCACATTGCTGGAAGCCCACATATAAAAGAAGGGGTCGTTTTAAAATGTGCTATGGCCAAGTCTGTGGTTATGTCAAGTAGGTTGTTTGGGTAGGTCAGCTGGAGTTAATTTTAGGAACTGCTTAGTGACGCGCATGAATGGATGAACGAGATTCCCACTGTCCCTACCTACCATCTAGTGAAACCACCACTACTCTAGTGCAGGAGTAGGCAACCCCCGACATGCATGCCAGAGAGTGACACGCAAAGGCTTTTTGCTTGGAACACACACCTCAGGGCAGCTGGCCAGGAAAAGGCCAGGACTGAGCTGCCACAACAAGGATCAGGTCTCCTGTAGCTTCCCTGCTGTCTACCCCTGGTACACCAACGCCTTACAAAATGAGGTTTGCAGGTGCTTTGGAGTTCTGTCCAAAAACGTTGCTGAGCCCTGGTGTACTGGCTCCTTTGAGACACCGGGGATCTAAGGCTGTTGCTGATGTCTTCTCATCTCTGCCTGGGTTTTGAATACATTACTTGTTTAGGACTCCAGCTTCTTTCTGTCTCAGCCAGTTTTATTGTTTACTGCTACTGTAAATCATGGACATTATCAATAGAGGACTAAGGAATTGGTTTCTGAGTTGCACATTATCTCCAGCTTTCTCATTGCTGTGCTGTATCCTTACTTTGTCTGTGTTTCTCCCCTTTTTTGGTTATCTATTTTAAAGGCCAGTATTGCACAGGTGTCTTGGAGAGATGTTAATTTATGAGTGTTATATCTCGCTAGGACAGAGGTTAGAACCTGTAAATGTTTGACAGTTATCCCAGGGATATAAGCAAGGGGGAGCAAGGAATCCTGCCCACCTGGGAACACAAGACAAGGGGAACCCAACCCCAAAAGAGAAACCCAGTAAAAGAGAAAAACTTACCCCTTCTAGGGCGCCGACAATCTGAGAGAACAAAAGCAAAACCCCTGCAGTTCATGAGCCACATTTATCTGCAGGTGGAGCTGGGTGATGTTAGTGGAAGACATCGTCCAGTGGATTCAAAAGCCAGCTCTGAGAGGGAGCAAGTGGGGATTCCAGGAGCAGGAGAAGCTGCAAGGATCCCCCACACCGGGCGCACCCAGCACTGGCAGAACCAAGAAGGTGTGAGATGGAGGCAGTGCCGACAGAGTTTGAAGGAACGTCCCGCTCTGGCCACGGACGGCATGGGAGCATGGGACCAGGGGTGGCTCAGCAAAGAGCCAAGGAAGACCCTAGCTGGGGCAAGGATGTGGATCTGAGTCAAGGAGATGCACTGGGTTAAGGCTAGGGCTTGGTGGAGGAAAGCGGGCTGCCTAGCCCAATACCCCTCCCCTTTTTCTTTTCAGTTTTTCTTTTACTTTGTCTGTAGTTGGTTGGGTAGTTCCTTTCCTTTTTTGGACCGCTGGTGTTCTTTTCTTCCTCTTTTACTTTGATGCAGGCTCTCACTAATTACGTTGTTGTAGATAGGTCTTAAGGCACCAGTAAGGGAATTCTGGTGAAGGAATAGAGCAGTGGTAACATACAGCTCCAGATGGAACCACCAGGTTATTGAGACACATCTCCACAGGCAAAACATCCAGAGGCCCCTGGGTCAAGACAAAACAAAGGTTGAACCAACGAAGGCGCAGGGAACGTGAAGATCAGGAGTTGACATCACTGGAAAGGCAAACCACACTAAGATCTTGAGGCTCATCTCAAGAGCTGGCGTATGGATGGGGTGTGGGGGAGGTGGAGCCCCACATACATCCACCGGGGGTGTGACAACTCTGGAGGTCCCTTCAACAGGAGTCCTTGTGTGGAGCCTGTGCCTTGTTCCGCCTGGTCTGTCGGGGTGTTGCTCCTCCTCTTAACTCGCCTGCCACGACTTTGATGTAAATATGTACCTTATGAGGGGTCTACAGTGGAGATCTTTATCCTAGATGGGGACTCCTGATAGATGGTGTTACTCACAGTCGTCTGACGTGGTGGTCCACAGGTCTCCTCCTCCCCTACACCCCGTCCACGCACCAACCGCTGGGTGATGCGCTCAAGATGTTCCGAGGCCTCTTATGACAGCCTTAGACCGGTTCTCTGGCTCCTGGTCACTCCTCTCCTTCTGGGAGCAATTTCTCCTCTCTCCTCTTTCACAGGAAGCAGTCCTCCAAGCTAGGAGGAGCTGCAGGGTGATACCCCTGGTTCCAGCTCCCTCTTGGAGCCTCTGCTCTCTCCCCTCTCCAGCCAGCAACAGTGCGCTCCCCTGCCTCCTGAGCGTTCACCACTTCAGGTGACCAAGAGAGTGCCCTGGCTTGTACTCTCGGCCTGCCTGCTGCTCTTCCTCCCGAAAGAGGCTTACCGCTTCCTGCTAGGCTGCCTGCTTGAGACCCACAGGCTGGGTCCTCTCCTCTCCGTGCCTGAGCTCGCAGCATGGGCAGCTCGCCCGTACTCTTTCTCTCCGACTATCCCCCTCTCCCGGCTTTGCCAGCATTTTTAAACTTTCCCGCGGCCGCCAGGATTGGCTCAGCTGTTCCCCGCACCAAGAAGAGCTGTTGCCAGAGCTGGCGTAATGGCGGTTCGCGCGGCTGCAGCCGCAAATGCGGCTCCTGCCCCGTTGCTCTTTGGCTGGTACATATGCCCCTCTGGGGGCTTGCTCTCAGGGTCTGGGGCCTGCAGGTCCTCCTTTCTCCCCCTCGAGAGCCTGTGGGGCCACTTCGCCGCCATACCCCACCATTGAAGATCTATCTGAAGTTGTGGCAAGTGAGTTTTGGGGTTCTCCCCAAAGTGACCAAGGGTCTCCTCCAGAATTGTATGAAGTCCCATCATGTCCAAAACTAGGCGCACATGCTAAGGCTGCACAGGAGGGGATAATCAAACTGAGACAGGCACAACAATAAACTGACACTTAAATTTTTCAGATCTCACTCTCTCTCTTTTTTATGTTCGCTCTCATTTTCTAGGAAGGGTGGACAAATCTGAAAAGCTACTATTGCTGTGGCTGAAATCATCTGTGTTCTTTCCTGTTTTAAAAACACTTGCTGATTT
>JAGPOW010003182.1:28575688-28670032 GCA_030014935.1 Caiman crocodilus
TTTAAATGTTAGTATTCCTGCTTGTTGTAAATTCTCCAGAGTGTTTCTTAATGCTGCCAGGAATTGTGAATACAATTTTCATGTTATACAGTGTTGAGTCTCTGATCCAAGGGTTACAAAAGCCCTACCTGCTTCATTCATAATTTCATTATATTTAAAGCCTTCATCAGTTCAACACATCAAGGGATATGTTCTTGGACATCCCTACAAATATGATTAAAGGTATTTTTCATTACACACATGCTTCAAAAATTATTCGATACATCTTCGTAGATCCTGAATGGGTCCAGAAGAAAAATTTAAAAAATCAATACTTTTCTTTAACTGTTCTGCATGTGGAAGATGGAACTGTTCTATTTCAAATAAAGGGATCGCTTGTTTAGGAGAATTTTGTAAAATTATATTTGTCTTTCATAGGACATTTACTAAGTCTGCTACAGATTTTGAAATAAAATTCTTGAAATGTATAGATCAGTGGGGGACAACCTTTTAGGGAGTTTTGTCACAAATTATCCCCAAGTGTCACTCCAATCCACTTTCCCTGCCCGATCTACTGCTTTTCTTTCTCCTCTCAACCCTGTGTTCCCTGCCTAATGTACTGCTCTGCTTTCTGCTTTCTTCCCTGTGCTCCCTGACCAATTTGCTGCTTTGCTTTCTGCTTCCTGTTGAATCTGGTGCTGTGCTGCCTATTGAAAACAATAACCTTGAAATTAAATGTGGCCATAGTAATTTGTATGTGGTACCTGTAGACTTGGGAAGTTGCACGCAGTATTCCAACTGCAGTCTGACCAGCACCTGATAGAGGGGAAGTATCACATCCTTTGCACAATAAAGTGCCATTAGCTTTTCTGATGGCTTCGTCACACTGCCGACTCATGTTCATCTTGGAGTCCACTAGGACTCCAAGATCCCTTTCCGCTTAGTAGTGGTTTTGCCTGGCATGCTATTGCTCAGTGTTATTATGTGCTACTGTGTAGTTAGCATCTCATGTATTTGTGCCCTTTATGAAGCAAGGGGACCTTGCTGAGCGGAGGTCTCTTTGAAGAAGCCTCAAGTACTATGATAAGAAAAAATATTTTTGAGGGGATATAGAGAGCTTCTTTTGCTAGTGTCTGCATACTGCATACATAATTGTTACATACTGAGTGTCACAATTATGATGTACAATTTTGTTTTGTCAAACCTAGACTGCCTGATTTCCTTTCAAAATGAGCCTATGTAATGATATTTTATTAACTGTGAGGACCGTAATATTGAGAATTAGCACTCTTTTAATACCTTATATAGGGACTTGTGTTGCAAATCTTTGAAATAAGAATTTAACCTCCAGGGAAGAAATATTTTCTTCTGTAGTTCTAATAATTCACATTATTAACTTGTTCTTTTCTGTTAAATCTTGTCTCTTCAATAGAGGCGCATAATTTTCATCTATTTTTTTTTTAGTTAGATTTTACACTCCTGCAAACCTTTTCAGAATCCTTTGGTAAGCGATGAATTGGAAATCTTTAAAAATTGTTGTCATGATTAATAAATATATATCTGCACCTGTCTGCTTCACCCACATTCAGTGCCTTCCAGTGTTGTGAAGCTGTTAGAATTTCAATAATCTTTTCAGGTTATACTGATTGCTAATTTTTTCAAATTTCAGTCTGATGCTGAAAATAATTCCCTTGTCATTTAGTGTCATGTATGTGTTGTAATGTCTGGGCTGAAATTTTTTTTGTTTTGTTTCATAACTGACTCTGTCTCCATAAAAACTTTAAAAGCTTAATAGAAACCTGAAAATACTTCTGCTACTCTTTGGCTTTATTACATGTATTTTCAGGAGAGAGGGTTTCTTCACCCTTCTCATGTTTTATTTAGCTTTCCGGCTGTTAGTCCTTAATATCTTGGTAAATTGTATTTGTTCTTCAAAGTATATTTGGCTCTGCATAAACAAGAGAATTGATGGAGGACTGGGGAGAGGAATGCTTGCTCAAGACTTTGCATCACAGAGGAATTGTCAACCTACAATATATATGGAGAGTCTAAAAGGGATTTTAGTGTTGTTGCTGCAACATCTGGATTGCAGACTATTCAGTGACAAACTGTTTCAGAAAACATGAAAATCAAAGCACTGTATGCATTTTGTCTTTTAACATACAGAGTAAATGTGTAAGAAAGAAAACATTCAGAATCTGACTTTCATTAACTCTGAAAAGATTTACCCCATAGGTTAGAACACCCAGGGAAAAAGCCTGTGTTTTCAATCTGGCTTTTTATATTATGCATACTAGTATTCTCCCTGTCCCTCCCCCTCAGCCCCCCAAGGCACCTCAATTCCTAAATGTAATGTTCTACCCAAAGCACATCTGAATTGCAGAGCCATATGACTTAAGCCCATGGTATATTTAAATGTTGGTTTCAGATAAGGGCATGGGGATTCCCTTTACTGCCATTAAAAGGGAATTTAAACCTGACCAAATGTTGAAAATGAGATCTAGCCTTTGAAAGACTGCAGCGTACCCAGCATTAATTGTGTGTAAATGTCCTCGGGAACTGTGAGAAAATCATTACCTCATCTTCAGCCAATCAGATCAGTCTGCTTTGAAACATTCTAAGCACATATTTCCCTGTTACTGCTACGTGCTAGGAATATGTAAGTGCTCTCGTTTAACAAAGCGTGGATGGACATTCAGGATATAATCTCTAATTAGAAAATGACCATTATAAAAGGAAGAATTTGGTTGGCTGCCCACAGTTGCACTCAAGTATTTGAAATCATTATGTAGATCAAGATTTATTATCCAGTTTTATTTTTTCTTCACATTTCAGATGACTAGATTCATAAAGTAAAAAGTGGGGACAACTGCTTTTGCAAGCTTACGGGTTAGGAAAAGAATGTACACAAAGATCAGTATAACTGTTTGGAAACCATTGCAAATTTGTAACACAGCAGTGCAATGCACATAAACCACTTTCAAAAGGGCTGAAACCAGTTTAAGATAAACCTTGGCGGATGTAGTATCAGACTTAACTGATTTAGGTTAAATCAGTTTATTGTACTTCTGTCCCAGATCCCCTCCAGATTCAAGTTAACTCGCAGTCCCCCAGAATACCAGAATGCTTTGCACCTCCCCCACAAATCCCCTATTGCAGGGTAGGCAAGAAAGCCCTGATTCAAACTGTCTGCTGCAACTGAGCAGGGAGGTGTGCTCTAGTGCACCTTGGCTTCTGGCCTGAGCCACTGCAGGCATGTGGCTGCATTTCTAGAATAAAAAATGAATGTCTGTTCACTTGCTTATCAGTTTAATCTATGCAGTTTAAACTAACCTGTGATGATTGAATCGATTCAGCCTCAGGCTTTTGGCTATCTGTACTTAGCCACAGTGATCAGCTTCTGTGTAGGTCAAGAAGGTTTACACAGGAATATAGTCATAAAAGAAAACAGTAATTCTCTAACCTCTTTAACAATCTATAAATAACATTTTGCCCTGATACAAAGCTAGAATGTTGCATTTGAGAACCACTTATCTGAACTGGAGCACTTCCTTCCCTTTCTCTTTCCCCACCAGCCTTTGCAGCTATTTGACTGCATGTGGGAAAAAGAATTCTGGTGTGAGGACTCATTCAGGGTCTGCGGGCACATGTATCTTATTGGGGTCTTTGCTCTCTTTGTGGGATTGTCCTTTTTCTTCCCACTAATTTTTTTTAAAGTTCCCTATTTATTCTGTGTTGCAATAATGTAGACCAGGGGTAGGCAAAATGGTAGATCCAGCCAGTGGCTAGACTCCATTTCCCAATAGCCCCTGTCCATGTGGCTGGTGCCATTTTCCATAGAGACCCCAGAAGCAGCCATACTCTGATAGTGTGAGGCTGGGGTTTCAGAGACTGACCCCAGCAGTGCTGGCAGGGCACAGAGCTGTTGCAGAGCCTGGCTGGGATCTTGTGGCAGTGACAGTGTGGTCCAGAGCTAAGACAGAGCTGCGATCTGCAGCCTGCATGCCCTGGGCAGGAGCTCTGCCTTAGCTCTGGATCACAGTTCTGGCTTGGTTCCTTGCAGCAGTGACAGTGTGGTCTGGAACTGAGGCAGACCCACAATCTGGTGCCTGCACCTCTCCCTACCCAGAGCATGCAGGCTGCAGATCATGGCTCTGCCTTGGCTCTGAACCATGTTGTTGTCACTGCAGGATCCTAGCCAGGCTCTGGAGCAGCTGCACACCCTGCCATGCACCCTGCCAGAAGGGATGGCAATAAGGGGAGCTTGGCGGGGTTATAGCTACCCCAAAATTCCCTATAGGTACCCTTTCCAGCAGTGCTGCCGCTGCCAACCCTGCACAGGTGGTGGCAGCTGAGCCCGCTCCACTTCCACCCGTGGCATGGCTCCTCCTCAGCCCCTCACCAGGAAGAGGCTGAAACTGCTGCTGCCTGCCAGATCTTCTGGGGCCAGTTTCTATGGAACCCCCAGCCCTGTGCTATCACAGCACAACTAGTGCTGGGGTACCCATGAAAACCAGCCCCAGCCACATGGGCAAGGGCTGCTGGGAAATGGAGTCCACTGCCAGCCAGATCTGGCCTGCAACCTGAACTTTACTCACCCCTGACGTAGACTATAGAAGCCAGAAGAATCCTAAAGCCAGTTCCTGTTCATCTTAGTTAGTTAGTAGGAGAACTTGTATGAATGAGGTGAACAGGATTTGGCTCCTAACATCATGTTTTTGTTTGCCAAACAGCATTTACAAGCTTAGCTTGGAAATGCAATGAAAAATCACTCAGAGCTCTAGCAGCTTGATTTCAGACTGTTATTAGTTTCAATCGAGCAGGATAGCCAAAAGGTGGAGAAGAGGAGGAGGAATGAACTCTGTTTCAGGTGATAATTTTCAGACCAGCCAGAATCTTATGCAGTAGCTGTCATAATGTGGAATATATAATTTGCCAGCACATTGGCATCTGTGGATAACATAAAGGAACAGCTTTATCTCATAGAAAATTATGTTGGCATTGTTTGGTTAAGTTCTTTATCCATTGCTCTAAAAAAAGTCATTTCTGGAGTGCTTGGTTTTTTTTCCCCACCACTGGATCAAATAAAACAGGATGCAGAGATCACTTCTTTATTGCTACATTTTACTGTTAGTTACATTGGTTTAAGTAAAAAGTAGCTCTGTTGCCTGGAATGTCATCAGTCTGGATTAACATGGGTATCACTGAGGCTGCAGACAGATGTTGGGGCCCTGCTCTAAATCATGGTACTTTACGTAAAGCACCATGAGTTAAATTACGTAAAGCACTTTTTGTTAAAGCCCCCCTCCCCATCCAACTGATACTCCCCTTTTTGTTTGGGGTGGGAGCTAGAGGCTTAACTGTTCCCTTCCCCTGCCCCCCCCCCCCCCCCCTTCCAGGGCTATCAGAAAGGAAGAGAGTGAGGGGAAAAGGGAGGGAGCTCCCAGCTACTGATTGTCCAGAGCTGAGGGAGAGTGGAGGGGAATGGAGCCCCCTCACTTCATGGGCCCAATCGAGCTCCCCCATGTAGCCGGTGTGGGACCCACAAGATGTAGGAACTCTTCCCCTCCATCTCTGGATATTCAGCAGCTGGGAGCTCCCTCCTCTTTCTTCCTTGACCAGGGGTTAGGGCTAGCTCCTGCCTCCACCCCTCCCTAAAAATTAACTCTGGAGGGAACACAGATTCCCTAAGGTTTAGAGCTTCTTCATGTAGTACCTTATTTGATCAGGATTAATTTTTTACACAGTTGGCCATTTTAAAAGCATTTTGAATCTGTGAATGAGTGTTATGACTAGGGATCCAGGTTTTCCATTTCCCATGGAAAAATGGAGCAAAAATAAAGATTTTTATCTTTACTGAAGGAAAATGCTAATTTCTCATTTTACTGGAGAAACCTGTAGATTTTGCTGTTTTGTACAGTGCAGCCTGCAAGGGAGTGGGAGGGGGCATGTGAATGTAAATGCATGTGGCTGCCAGGCAGCCTGGAAAGCAGAAACCACAGGTAAGTAGTGGGGGAGCAGAGGGATTGAGGTCCTGATAGGGAGGGAGTTGTGCAGGACTGGGACCACCTCCCAGGCAGGGATTGCATTGGGCTTGGGGCCCAGGGCCACAATGTGGAGCTGCAGGACCCCAGTGAGGAGTGGGACAGGGCCACGGGTGGCTCATCCAGGGGGCTGGGGGTGGGGCCAGCTCCCTACCGCTATGCACACTGCTGGGAGGGAAGGGAGGATCCATGCCCCCAGATCTGTGTGCAGGGCAGGGGTTGGGGTGGGCTGCCTGCTGCAAGCTCAGGCTTTCGCTCTGGTTTCCCCCCCAACTCTCCCCCCGGGGCCTCTGCAGTCCAGTGGGTTCAACCCCATGCTGTGTGGCGCAGTGAGGCCACACAGGAAAACTGCTTTTCCTGCTGCAAGCTCTGCATTTCCCTGGCAAGACATTTCCTGTGCGCATGGCAGGAGCAGGGGTCGGCGGCATAGCATTGTGCCCCTCATTGCTACTGCTTATGCAGGGGATGCATTGCCAGGACAGTGCAGAGCTTGCAGCAGCAAGCAGCTTTCCTGCAGTGCCAGGTCACACCTGCTGGGTTGCAAAGGTCCTGGGGGAGGGCAGCAGGGCAGGAGTCTGATCCTGCAGAGGGCAGGCCACCCCCACCGCATGCATAGATCTGGGGGACACAGTTCACCCATGTCCCTTGGAAGTGCACAAAACAGCTTAAAGCTGTCCCGACCCCTGCCAGAGCCCTCAGCAGACAGGCAGCAGGTGGAAGGGAACCAGGCTCCATGCTCTGCTGCACTGCAGCAGCCGCGCCTCCTGCCAGGGGCAGGGGTCTGTTGACCTGGGTACCTGACACCGTAGCCCTAGTAGCTGGTGGCCCCCTCTGGCAGGACTGTGGGTGGGTAGTGAGGGACACCAGCAGGACTGGGGTGGACTTTGGGGGGGAGTGAGGGGCACAAGCAGGTCCAGGGGGCTGTGGGGTGGGGAGAGAAGGGCTCAAGCAGGGTCAGGAGGCTGTGGGGAGCAGTGAGGGGCCTTTCATTTGAATAATGGATTTGGGGGTTTTATCAGAGAATATGTAATTTCTTCATTAGGGAGAACCAGGATCCCTGGTTCTGGCATAGCTGTAGAGTGCTTTCAGAATACTTGAAAAATGTCACTTCTCTCTATGCTCTGAGAGAAGGAGGTGGTCTGAGCACCTGCGCAAGGCACTGAGTAAATGTATATGAGACCAGGTGGAGGACTGTTTTCCCCACAACCACAGGTGATGCTTTGGGGGGGGCACAGAGGAGCATGTATTCCTCCCCCCGAGATTGGCTGCCACCGACACTGTTGGTGGCATCTTTGGGCACTTGCTGCTCACCACCACCCTTTCCCCCCAGCTGTTGACACCACTGTGGCCGCCTGTAGGTGGTCCCTGCTTGGCCCGCCCTCACCACCAACATCACTATGGCTGCCTGTAGGCAGTCCCCGGTAGCCACCGCCACGCCCCCACTGCCGACACTGTCACTGCCACCTGTGGGTGGTCGCCATGCCCTCCCCAGCCTCAGGAGGCACAAGTTGTTCATGCCCACAACCATAGAGCTGGGTGGTGGTGATTGGAGAGTCTTAAGGCCTTTACTTTACCCCCATCACAAGAGGAAGGATGGAAACAAGAATAGAGGAATGGATGCTGTGCCTTTTTCCTCCTGCTTATGGCTACAAAGGAAGGGAATTATATTTCCTCCTTAGTCTCCATCCAGCAATATCAAGCTGTTACATTGCAATTTGATCCATAGATCACACAACACTTTAAAGAAGGGTATAGTACTGTATTTACTTGATTCCAAGAGGAGTCCCCCTCTGCCCCCCATTTAACATGAGGGGAAAATTCCCTCATTTTGTAATTGAGTATGGAGGGGAGGAGGAGAAGAAACTGCCTGCCACCTTTGCCCATACAGCCTTGGGTCCTCTGCCCCAGCAATGATCAAGCTAGGCTGAGGCCATGCTCTGTGGCCCAGTCTAAAGCAGGGATAGAGCCTGCTGATGCAGAATCAAGATTAAGTTGGGCGGGGCGGGGGCAGAGATGGCAGGAAGAGTTAGCAGACAGGACTTGATATTTCAGGGGTAGGAGCAGGGCCAAGGATGGTAAGCAGCAGAGTGATGGGGGAGACAGGCAGCAGAAGACAAGGTGTGGGGGGGCAAGAGGTATGAGTTAAATTGGTTTACCCCCCACCATTTGCCCTCCTACCACTCTCCCACCGCCTACCCCCTGCAGTCTGCCCCTCCATTACCTCGCCACTATCTGCCCTTTGCTATTGCTTTCCTCACTGAAGCTGTGGGGAGGGATACCATTTTAAGCCAATCCTCCTATAATTAGATTCTGTTAAAAATGTATTCATTTTCTACGCACGGAGTTTAATTATGGGAGAATCATCTTTAATTCATAGTCATTCTGGTTGTGGATTTTTACAGTATCCTCATCCCCAATAACAGATGGGGAAACTGAGGCCCAAGGAGATATGTAATTTATGCAAGGCCACCAAACACGAAGTATTGGACTTGGTAGATGACCCTATTTCCTGAGTGCTTTTGTACTAGAGAACTGTCTCCTCCACATATACTATAAAGTAGGGGTGCACTGATACAGGTTTTTGCAGTTGATGCAGATAACTGATTTTTAAGGAGGAATATCAGCCAATACCATTTTCTGATACCAGTCTGACAGCTTGGAGAGCTGCCTCCAGCTAGTAAGTTTGGTGAAAGCAGAGGGGGAAAGGAAGGGACATGCGGGGTTAGATCAAGGCCCCCACAGGGAGGGAGGAAAGGGTCTGGAGCTGAGGCAGGGCTGGGACAGGGACAAGCACTGCTCAGCCAGGCCAAAGCAAGCTTGGGATAGAACTGTGACTCGTCCGGCGGGGCAGAGGGGGAAAAGGGGGTTTGCTCCTGCTGCCATGCACTGTTTGGCTGGGAGCTGCCGGTCCGGTGGCTCATCCAGTGCTTGCCCACTCATGGCTCCCACAATGGTTTCCACTGATTGTGCAGGGGGAGCGTGTGCTCCCAGATCTGGGTGGGGCAGGGTGGGCTGAGAGGGGGGGCTATGGCAAATTTGTGGCTGCAGCACCCCTCTGTAGCCCCTTCCCAGCCCAGCCCTGCCCCACCAGGAAGAGCTTGGTGGAGCTCTGGTCCCAACCCACCCAGCCCTGCACAGATCTGGGGGTACACAGCCTCCCCATATCCTTCCAGCCAAGCAGCGCACAGCAGTGGGAGCCAACCCCTTCTCCCTGTGCCTCCTGGATGAGCTGCAGCTTTGTCTTGCACCTGCCCCAACCTGGCGGAGCAGAGCTTGCCCCTGCCCCAGCTCCAGCTACCCTCCTCCCTCCCCACATTGGCATTGATTTGCCCCTGCACATTCCCTCCCTTCCCATCTCCCCCCAACATCAGACCTACTGGCTGGTGGCAGCTCTCCATGCTGCTGGGCTGTGCTCCTCTTGCTTGTGCTGCACTGTGGCTGCATGCATACATGGTCCTTTTATCAGCCAACTTGATACAGCCTGATACAGCCCAGCCTGATATGGCCCATTTCCAATATATTAAATCGTCTATTTTGGTGCTGATTCGATATCAGACCGATATATCGATGTACCTCTACTACAAATTGGTACCTTTTTAGACTTTGAGTCTTAAACCACATGCTCCTTGATTCCAGGAAGAAGCAGAGAAACTGGAACAATTTTCTGAAAGCTGTAAAGTTTATTGAAGGTGCTGGGGAAAAAAATTCATAAGAACAGATTAAAAGAAGGTGTGTCACTGGGTTAAACCACATCTAAGAGGGGATGTACGCCCTCACAAGAGTTTAAAGAGTGCAAATATCAATGTAAGAAATGAATCAATTAATGGGTAATTAGGACAGTAAGTGTAAGGAACAATAAATCTATGAAGTAAAGCAAGAATATTTAGTTTGAAGAGGAATGAAAATTTGCTGACAGGGTGATATCCCGTGGAATAGTCTCTGATGCATCAAGTGTTGTTGGCTTAAAAATCTGAGTAACTGTTTTTCATCTCTTGAATTCTCTGGTAGTTTTTTTCTCTGAGCCCCACTGTTTTACTAAACAAACACATTTGTTCATTCCTTTACTTATGTCCATATGATCTTACATTACATCTCTCTTGTACGGCTGCTAATGGAACGCATCTTATGACTGACCAGTTTTTGCTTCTGCTTGTCATATGAAGGGGTCCAGAGGCTAGCACAAATAGAGTTGGGCAAGTTGGGCAAAAGCACGTACAGTCCATTGTGGTCTTCTCTTCTGCTTAAAAGCTCGTCTGTGGTTTCCAAAGGGAGTATAAACTGACAAGTCAGGAAAATTTGTGTTGGAATCATTGCTCTCCATAGCATCATTACCTCTCCTTCCAAAGCTGCAGGTACTTTTCAACATAAGGTAATAGTAAGTCTGTATCATGTTCTATTTTCCCCTCTTTCATGTACTGAGGAACATTTGAGACAGGTTCATTATGGAGGTTGTTGCAGCTGAACTCTTGGGAGCCCATGGGAGAAAGGAAAGGATCCAGAGGAAGTACTTAGATACTGGGGACTTCTTCATGTGTCCCGAAGTCTGCAA
Organism: Caiman crocodilus; assembly: GCA_030014935.1. Lineage (NCBI taxonomy): Eukaryota > Metazoa > Chordata > Crocodylia > Alligatoridae > Caiman > Caiman crocodilus. Next base: position 28,586,261 of record JAGPOW010003182.1, read on the forward strand.
GATTCCCTTAGGATTCTCAGAGCCTGTGGGCTCAAAGAGTTGCACCCCTTATCCGTTCCACTAGAGGCTAACCCTGCATCCCTCACTCTCCAGTCTCTAACCCCAAACATGCACAGCTAACAGCATAAGCTTGAGGAAAATAGCAAGTTTCAGCTTTGTGGGATTTTCTTGATTCAGGGTGCATCTCCTTTAATTACCCGAAGAAAAGAGTTTACATGGAATTCTTCTTTCTGTTTCTAGAATGGAAAGTCCCTTAGCATCAGGAAGATGCACAACAGAAGCTGCAGTCCTTGAGTCTGCTTTTATTCCTTCCATTCTCTTGTTTGTTTTGCCATATTGTTGAAAGAACTCTGATGGTGGTGCCTGGGCTCTGGTTTTTGTAACATCATATGGCTAGTTTTTTCCCTTTCTTTCCCAGTGACTTAGAATAAGTTTAGCAATTTCTTTTCAGTAGTTGCATTTTGCAGCAGTAAGAAACTCAATGCAAAGGAAGAAAAATAAAACTATGAAAGTAAAATTTAGCTGCCTGCTAGAATTAGGAGCATGTATAACCAGCCTAAACAGTTGCCATCTATTTAAAAAGCATTTTTATGTCTGAACCCAGACAGAGAGGTATCAGGTTCCTTGCATTAAAAATTAGCCTTCCTTGGAATGAAGTTGGTGCTTTTCCTATTATAGTTGTATGTGCTCTGTTGTAACTATTCTCATACTCAAATCTTTTATATTGGGGTCAGGCATACAGCCTGCTTCCTGGATTCAGCCTGCAGCACCACTTCATCCAGCTACTGGTTTCCCCTGGAATTTGGGGTTGTGACCTGCCACTGAATCTGGGTCCCTTTGGTCCCAATGGATATGGGCAGCAGCAGCAGGAGGGTGAACAGGGGCTGATACAGGCCCAGTCACGTTCTCATTACTTCCCCTGTCACCATGGTCACAGAATCATTCCTTAGCTGCCGGCCCCACCCTGTGCCTCATGCCAGAGTAGGGCTGCCACTATAGCACAGCAGCTTCTGCTCTGGTATGGATCATGTGTCAGGAACTGGAAATGCACCATATGCCAAAGCCAGAGCTGCCACTGCATATATGCCCCTTGTTAGAGGAGGAGCTGCAGCCACCACGTCTTGAGTTGGATCCAACCTGCAAGAAGCCCCACAATTTGGATCTGGCCTGGGGCACAAGGTGAGTTTAACACTTTGACACCCGTGTTTCATCACAAAGTCTATGAAGGCTTATTTGAGGGCTGGTGCTGTGGGTGGGTCGGTTCCACACCCCTTTCCCTGCCAGAAAATAGTTCCTCAGCTTCAGGATGTTATGAATCCTATAACAGAGCCTTTAAACTATTTCATGTTTATTGCCCTGATTTGCATAATAATCTGTCCCAGTTCAAAGCTTATTCACAACAGTGTGCATGCCTGGAGAGAAACTGCATGTAGGAGAGAAACTGAAAGACTTGGATTCTGGCACACTCACAAGCTAGAATAGTGGAGGGATTTTTTTTTTTTTAAACTCAAGTTGTGCCTGCTTTCAGTTCCATTAACCAAGGTAACTGTTAGGTCTGTGCAATGTGGCCAGTATTCAATTTGGTGATTTGGATCACTGTCCTGAATTGATTTGGCCGAATCAGATTTGAAAGATTTGGTGCTGATTCAGTGATTTGACCATAGACTATAATGGGGAATCACTAAAATACCTATAAATTTGTCCTTTTTGCAGAATTGATGAGAACAGCAGGGGTGGTAGCCCCTTCTGAGGTCATGAAGCCTGCCAAGTTTCAAGGAGATAGGTGCAGGGGTTTCTGTGAAATGGTACCTCAAACTGTTGAAAGCAAAACTTGTGTCCCTTGTGTATGTGTAGGCAGAGCGGGATGAAAACAGCGGGAATGGCACCCTGTAACAGGGGACCTTCTCAGTGCCAGTTAGATCTCGGCCTGCCCACCTGTTTCTGGGCCAACTGCCCATCCCTCTTTATCTGCCATGTCTTGATGGAAAACTGATTCAGATGTTACCCAGGCAGGAGGTTGCCCATTAGGCCTCTGACATCTGGGGATGACATCCATCCTGCAGCTTTGTACCTCCCCTACACTGCAGCCCATGCCTTGCAGACGGCATCCCAGGCAGGGACAGGTGCTACCCTACCTCCTTGCTCCCCTGGCAAAAGAATACTCATTGCTACTAGTCTATGTTTGTGGGGAGGTGGGGGGAACTTGCAGCTCTCCCCCTACCTTCTCTAATTCATCTCCTTCTTCCTGCCAGAAGACCTGGCACATGCCTGAGTGAGTGAGTGAGTGAGTGAGTGAGTGAGTGAGTGAGTGAGTGAGTGAGTGAGTGAGTGAGTGAGAGAGAGAGATGTATCTTGTATCTCTTTAATGTGTGTGTGTGTGTGTCTGTAATATATGTGCTTCCCTGTATAGTGATGGATGGCACACTGTCAGGAAAAACACAAGTTTGTTTTTAAAAAGTGTGGCGGGGGGGAAATACAAACTAATAAGAGGATTTGGGGGGAAGAACAAGTTGAAAGGAATGGATTGGATAGGAGTAAGTAGAGGGGTTCTAGGCAAGAGTAATTAGTAAGGTGCATCCAATTCCTTTCCAAGAAGAAAGATGAGCAAGAGACTGATCAGGAAACCAGTACCTTTGATACACCGTTGCTTCCAGACAGACATCACAAAAGGAAGAGAGAGATTTCACACAGAGCCTTATATGCTATTTCTGCGTCCCTCCCCCAGAGCACAGTGATTGGAAGAGAACTCGGGAAAAGGTCAGAGTCACTGACCAGCTACAGATATCAATATTAGAGTAGTCTTTCTTCCCCTTCCTCTTCTCAGTTTCTGTTTCCCCACAAGACTGCCTTCTGAATAGCCAGATCTTTTCCAAATCTTTCCCAAATGGATTCAGATGCTTTGAATTGATTCAGAGCTTTTATTGAGTCTCCTGATTCGGTTGAATTCGATGATTCAGCCACTGAACCAGGCCACATGGCAATTGGCAGCCCTACTTGCTCTCCAGCCACTTTGCCCATTACCATTGCTGCAGCCCCATTGCCATGCCATACTGGAGCTGCTTCCACGATGTGCCCCGTGCTAGAACTAGAGCTGCTGCCAGACCATGGGGTGCACCATGGCAGCGGAAACTTCAGCTTTGGCATGGGGCATGTATCAGAAGCTGGCGCTGCACTGTGTGCCCTGTGCCAGAGCTGGAGCTACTGGAATCGCTGCTCTAACTTAAAAGTTACTCTTGGAATTAATGACAACAGGAAGTCTAGAGAAAATCAAGCTTGTGGATATATTTATTTATTATTTCTTTTCTACTTGTGTTGTTGCTGTTTTATAATCTCTGAGAACAAACAAAAGGGTTGGCTGTGGTTTAAGATGCTTTGATTTTTGCACATTTTATAAATCAGAAATTTTGTAGGAGTTTTATCCACATTTAGGTTCAGTATTTTTATTGGTATGTTGCTTTATTCTGCATTAAGACCAGTTAATGAAGGTACCAACAGACGAGTCAGTAACAGTAAGTCATTGATTTAAGTGAAGCTTTGCACAGATGTAATACCTGGCCTGTATGAGGTAGCTTGCAGGACTGACTTTTAAGTGTCTGAATTCAGAAACAGGAGATTCTTAAGAATGTGGTTATCAGCAACATCAAGCTGAAAATCATTTCTTAGGCTATGTACAGACATTACACTTTTACTGGTATAAATGATTGGAAACCAGTCTGTATCCATAACAGAACACATATTCAGCACACGTGGACTAATTTAAAAACGGTGTAACCTGGTTTAAGATTTATGCCTCCCTTCCCCCACCAAAGGGTGAATGTGTGTTCTGGTTGCTACAGATCTAAACTACACCGCTTACAGAAAACCACATGATTTAGATCAATTCCAGCTTGGGCTTTTTGAATGTCTGTAACCAGCTGCAGGGCAGTAGGAGGGAGCATTATTTTTTTTGGTTTAATATAATTACTAGGTTATTATTTTTTGTTTATGAGATGTTGGCCCAGTTCCCATCTGGTGTAAATCCGTGCAGTTCCATGTACCTTAAAATTGTTATCAATCTTTTGTGCAAGGGAAAAGCATAAACAGCTTATGAGGTAGATCATGTTACTTGTAGGAGTACAGATATCCTGGGCCATTGGCTGTTGCTGACACTTTTCTCAATTATTTAATTGAGAAGACAAAAATCATTTGAAAAATATCTGCTATATAGGGACAATACATGACATTTACAAGGGTGTAGGTTGAAGCTGTGTTGGTCTAAGGACATCAGCTTTGGGTGAATCTGATATCTTTTATTAGATCAACTTAAATAGTTGGAAAACAATTATTAAGCAAGTTTTGGGGTTCAAAAACCCTTTGTCAGGCTAAGGAAGTTTCAGCAGTTGGTGTGTGCTCTTTAATAATTGTTTTCCAATTATTTAAGTTGGTCTAAAAGAAGATATCAGTTTCACCCAAAGCTGCCTATGACATTTACAAGGCATTTTATAGTCAGTACAGAAAATAAATGAATGTCTTTTTTCTTTTTATGTTTGCATGAGTTAGGGAATGACTTCTTTTAAGGATGCTCAAGAGTAAACAAAACATAAAGTCCTCCATAGGGGCAAAATACATTTGTTCTAAACACAAGAATTTCAGTTTTGGAAGAGGCGAGTATATAAAAATTACATTGGCTCTCTAAACCTTTCTGATGTTTTTCAAGATTTGCTTGAAAAGCAGTAGTTCTGATAGGTAATGTCTTTTGCTTCATATGCTATAAATGCTGTCTCTGACAAACAGAACTCTTCTATTCAGGGAAACTACACAAATGTCAACATGTTACATGAACTTCTTCTGAATTTACTGTTTCAAAGAAATCTTGTTGGGTAAATAGCTTTCATCTGACATTTTAAAAATACAGCTAAAGAACTTCTGAGTTTGCTGAATGCACTGGTTGGAAAGCAAACAACTTTCAGGGCCAAAAGTAACAGTAATAGTATACATGGCTTTGTTGTCATCTTTTTAAGTGAACTCTGATTTAATTATTTTCTTCAGCAAAATTCCAGTTATTTTTTATACATTAACTCGTGGTGTGCGTTTCACTTGAAGGTTCTGTTTCCTTACACTCTTTAAGGATATGTTCAGAGGGCCATTTCAGAGGGGAAATTTATAAGCCTAATTAAGCAAATTAAAAAAAAGTTAAAAACAGTTATTGTCTTCATCAGTAGAGTCTTCCTGTGCTTGTAACAGGTGATCACACCTATCCTTTAGGACCCGTCACAAGCATTTCTGTATTTCACTGAGAAAAAGGGCAAGGGCCTTTCAGTGATGTTTTTGGTATGAATCATAGAGCTTGGTACTAAGTGCCACTGTTTCCAACAGACCATTTCCTCATATTTTCCTAACATGTAAAATCTATAAACTGTGGTATTTGGAGGTGACTTTAAAATCGTATGAAACAATGGAAATATAAAAATGTTGGCGGTCTAGAGAAAGGGAAAATAATTTCATCATTAGAAGAGACAGATATCTTTAGGTGTAAATTAATTGTTAACTTTACTTTGAAAGTAAAGGAAGATCATGGGAAAATTTGTAACACTCTAGAATGCCCTTTTTATCATAGGACTCTGTGTAACTGACTTCCAGTCAAACAAGGTATATATATATTCTGGTGGGGGGGAGGAGTGGGGAAGGGAATGGACCAAAGCTCATTCTTTTTTCTAGCTTAACACCTGATGAGAAGAAATGTTAGTCATCTTCATCCTCCAAAGAGCCTTTTTAAGAAATATTAGTTCATATTAAATCAAGTACTTGATCAAAAGTTAATGAAACCAGTGTACCAGTGTAAAAAAGATTAAATCTTCTCAGACACAGTAGAAAGAGACTGGAACTATTCAATTCTGCTAACATAATAGGGAATTTAAAAAGCTAAAAAGATATATTCTGGATAGGTATTTAGGATCTAAATTGTGATTAGAGCCCTGGGAAACATGATTTATGGGGAAAGGCTAAAAGAACTAGGACTATTTAGTCAGGAGAGGAGAAAACTTGAAGATCAAGGTAGATATTTTTCTGTGGCTTTAGGCACGGGACTAGAAGTAAATGCCCTCAACGTACAAGCAGCAGAAATTTGAATTGGAGATTAGCAAGAACTTTCTGACAGTGAGACTGGAAGGGTATCTCTAATACTAGAACATACATGCACATGCTCTACAGATGCTGCAAGTGGCTTAAAACATGCCTTCTACCATTTAACTCTCCTGCTGAAATATCCTTTATTGCTAGTACACTGCTCTGTGAATTTTCTATACACAATTGTGAGATTTAAATAATATACCTCCCACCCACACAAGAGACTTATCCATTCGGTTTATGAAATCAACCAACCAGTTAGACACAACTTAAACTCTCTGAAGTATATATCTAAATGGATAGAATTTAAGTGTTCTACTTAAGTGAAAAATAAGCATAAAGATAAAAAGAAACCAAATTTGACCTAAGACTTTCTTGGGGGTCCTAAATATTCCCTTTGCTGCCTGTAATTAAGAAATCCTTGGTTTGTGGCAAATCATACAGTTTTTGAAATGTTTGAAAAAGTATTGCCAGAAGACTTGTAATTTTTCTTTGTTTTTTTCTTTCAATGAGGTCAGGTAGAAGGAAGAGTCCTCCAAGCTTTTGGAAAGGATTTATTTTTAAGAAATTAGTTTTTAGAAAAAGAAACTTGCATAAAAAGTCAACATCTTCTACTGAACATACAACAGAGAACATACAAAATCTGTTATCTGTGAACAAAACTCTAACTTTCTTTAGGCAGTGTTTTTAGAAGCATATTTTTTCTAAAACTTCTGATTGTACCCAGATCAAAAAATCTGCTAAAAGTTCGGTGCATCTCACAGCTTCCTTGTCTAATCACAGCAGCTTTTTATGCAATGATAACTCTCGTAACCAAGACGTCTAGAAATAAAATCTTTTCTTGAAAATATCAGTGTAATCCTGTAGGAATTTTGTTGATTTCAAGGGATCAGTGCTGAAATTGAGGACACCAGAAGTAAAGGCTGTATTTAGAATGGCTTCTTGCTCGTAGAATGAGAATTCAGATTCTTTACTGATCTTTCATGGAAGGGTCTGATGCACATAATTTTCATGGGAATGTAGGCGGTTGTACACACCAACAGCAAAACTGTTTGTAAAAAGGAAAATTACAGTTTATTGTAGAGTGGCCAGCTTGCCTTGGGTATTTTGCTAAGGCGTTAGGAAATATTTGGAAGAAAGTCCTTTGATCTCTAATAACTAAATAGATGTTCAGGTAATTTCTTGGAAGTTTTTAACGCAATCTCTCATAAAGATAATTTCACAAAGGTACTTATATGTTCTTGGACCAAATTGATAACTGCTTCAGTGAAGGATCAGATACTCCATCAGTAGACATTACTAAATATGCAATAGGGTTGTGCGAAGCCTTAGTCCCTGATTTCTATTCGGCAGAGATTCAGCCTGATTTGGTGGCTGAGTCTCTGAATCTGAACTGAATCAGAGGACCCTTTAATCTCTCTGAATCAAATCAGAACCCTCCGAATCAATTTGGAGAGATTTGGAAATATTTGGAGATTCAGACATAGCTTTAGATGTTTTTTTTACATACTTCTAGGTAGCAGGGGCTCATGAGTGCTGTTATGCTGGGGTGCATGGAGTGGCTCACAGAAGCATGGGGGGGCTTCCCAGCACACTCAGCAGCAGACCTAAAGTGGACCAGAAGCACTTCCAGGTCCACCAAGGAGCTTGCAGGGTGCCCCTGCGGCTTGGTGAGTGGTGCCTCCTGGGTCTGAGGGGGCAACCTGGGGTCTCCCAGTGGCTGATTTATCAAGCCGAGGAGGCACAGGAGGTGGGGCAGACCCAGAAGTGGACCAGAAGTACTTTTAGTCCATTTTCAGGTTTGCCACTGAGCATGTGGAGGACCCCCCACAATCCTGTGGGATGCTCCATGCACCCCAGCATCACAGCAATCACAAGCCACGGCAGTACCTCGAGGCATGCAAAAAAAAAACAAAAAAAAAACCTTTTAAAATTGTGTCTTTGTCTGAATCACTGATTCTCTGAATCACCGATTCTCTGAATCACCATCGAATCTTCAGATTTGAAATCAGCCAAATCAAATCAGAGAGAGTGATTTAAATCAACTAATCGAATCACTGTCCCTAATTTGGGCCAAATCTGAATCGAATAGGGCCTGCTTCGTACACCCCTAACATCCAGCCCAAAATGTGTAAGGCAGTCTGATAAACTTAGCATCTGTGGATTTTATTTTATAGCCCTGTAATTTTAAAAATATCTTGCCTTCCCTCTAAATTATTTTTGCTTTAATTTGTATTATTGATGATTAATTCTACCTATCAGCTATGAGCCTGTGCCATACAGCATGCATTTTTCTTTCTTGTAAATTGTGATTTGACAGGTTTAGTGATATGTATTGACTCCCCTAGTGTACTTTTAATAACCTTATGTACTGCTGTAGGCTTTTGGTGGAGGTAGAGTATTATATTGTGATTTTTTGCCTAAGTAAAAAGTGGTCCAGTGTTTTCCAGATCTGCAGCAAAAAAGGTCATTGGACAGGAAGTCCTACTTTTATGATTGGTTCTGAATTCTCGTACCTACCCAGACCTGAAAATGGGTCATGTAACTCAAAATACTGTACAGAAACCCAGCTTACTACTAGGAAATACTTGCTGTCAATTTTTCCTTTCATGTTATGAAACTGAAAGCTCAGGAAGATTGTGAATTTTGAAGTGTGATTTAAAAATATAGCTTTTAGACTGTTTCATAAGATGAAAAATACTTGTTTCGGAGTTGGGATTAGATTATTTTACAGGTTTGCCCTCAGGGAGTATCTGTACAAGCTTGGGGCTTTTTTGTTTATTTTTGGTGTTGGGGGTTTTTAACCTTCAAATTGAAAGAGCAAGCCAGCTTGAATGACAAGATAGTGAGGTGGAGTTCTCTGAAAAACTGCTATTTTGATTAAATATGTGTATTCCTCTGATCTATCTAACACTTAATCAGGCTGTTAGTGCATAAAAGTACAATGTAGCTGAGTATAAGAAATGAATATTGCTTATTTGGGAATGTTATTTTTAATAAAAACTAGAGGAAAGGTTATGGTTATATGATCAGCCTTATATTAAAAATAGCAAGGTCACCTTGTTCTTTGCAATTGATTTCACTTGCATTAAGAAAGGCAATATCCTTCAGCTCATTCTGAGAGCTGCAAACCATTTCGTTTTACAGGTAGACGGTGTGTCATAATTCCTTGGAAAATAAGGACAGCTAAAGCAAGAAGGAACAACTAGAGCCATGAAACTATTATAGTACAAATTATAGACATCTGCTGGATCACAGTGTTAGTAAACATAGTGTGCTATATGTGCTGTAGGCAGGATTTTTCTTTAATAATATTTAAAACACACACAATGTATACACACAAAATATTTATAGCAGGGGATATTTTTCGGCATGCTTACTGGGCAAACTGGCCATGTGTCTTTTATCTTTGTAGGGTCTGAAAATGAATAGAGACACTTATTACTGATATGTAAAGGAATATAAATTACACATTCATAAGTGACCTAGAAGACGTGAGCATAATTGATTCAAAGTTGTATACCTTGCAAACTGAGAATCTGGGAAAAGCTGTAAATTAAAGTAGAGGCCTTAACTTAACATTTTCTCGCACCTTTCTATTGGTTATTTTTTCTATTGCTTCCCTGTCTTCTGATTCTTTTGTTTGTGACTTAACATCTTAGATGCCTCTGACTTTGTTCTGTAAATTATCTGATATAAACATTTGGAAGTGAGAGACTGTATCTGATTTGATTTTGTTTTGTTTTTTAACTTCATGTTTTCAGAGGGCATTGCACTCTTGATATTGCAGAGTCTAACTTAGGCTTAGCTTCCATGTCTGAAGCTGTTAAAGTGTGTTGAGTGGGAAGCCTTGCTCTTGGAAGGATCAGGAAGAATAATTTTATCTAGTTTAGAGGAATGCTGTAGAAACACAGTTGGGGAGATCTATAATCCCTTTTCACCATGAAAATCTTTTCATGCCAGGACATCATTGAAAATAAATAACCTCACATGTTCTACAATATCACTACTTTATCTTAAAACTATAGTGATCCAGCTTCTAACTCAGCCAATCTATTGTGACTTGTGAATATATGAAATGTGGAGAAAACTCAAAAAGCACCTATGCATTTTATGGAAATAATTTAAGAAAATAAGTGTTTTACATTTATATTTCTTCCAGGAAGCCTGAAAAAGGAGTCCAGTACCTTATTGAGCGAGGGTTTGTACCAGACACTCCAGTTGGTGTTGCGCACTTTCTCTTGCAAAGGAAAGGACTCAGTAGACAGATGATTGGAGAGTTTCTGGGTAATCGACAGAAGCAATTCAACCGAGATGTATTAGAGTGAGTACTGTATGAGAGGATGGTGTGGTTCATATTTATATTAATATTTAGTAAATGAAGTGATATTCAAGTGGGCTCTATAGGACACTTCAAGGAGCTGATGTTCAGCTAATAGTTTGGGCATAAAATAAAGGTCCTGTCAATGTAGGAAAAAAAGCAGTGTACTATGAGGATTAACAAAAGGAAATCATGCACAAACAAATCCTGTCCATTATTTTCCAAAATACTAACATTTCTCAACAAAATTGAAGCAATAGGATGCTTATAAAGATTTATATACTCTATAGGAGTCCACATTTACTCTAAATTTATGGCATAATCTCATTGGTGACAATACTGTCTATTAATTTTGGGCATTTTTCCTTCCACAAGCTCTAAAATAATTTACAGCATGAAATAAAATAACATTATGTGCTCCATAAGACTTTGTAAGTAATGGAACATGAAAATAACTATCACTGTTTCAGAACAAAGTAACTCACCTAGGAGAGGTACAAGGGCTTTAATGTGGGCCTATGTGGGCACTTCTCTCAATGTGGATCTGTGGGAATCTCTTCCAAATGCTAAGATAATCAGACGTGTGTCGTCCCCCCCCGCCCCCCAAAAAAAAAAAGCAAGACAAAAGTAAAATGGTTAGATCAAGTCACTGACACTTTGGAAAAGACTTTCAAATACTATATGTTAAGGGTAGAGTGAAGAGGGAGGTTGTTTTCATTTACTTTAAATGATTTGATGTTTCATTTAATGGAGATTCGTTTTAACAAGCTATGTGAGCACACTAGATACATAAAGATATCTTCCCACTGTGAAAAACAAGCAATTCTAACTGCACGTTTTTTACCAAAATTTCTGAGACTTGATATCTAGCCCATACTTTATTAGGTTTGATGTGGATGGGAGATTTATAAACCTAAAAGCTATTAAAAATCATTTTTTAAGCAAAGCTTAGAACCCTTCCCTTTGAAATCAAGGGAAGATTTCCCACTGACTTTGAGGGAGCTGGATCAAACTCCAAGAGCCCCCAGTAAGTGTTACTAACTCCTGTAACTTTTTCACAAGTCTTGTGCTTGAGGTTCCTCTTAACACACAGGCTCCAGAGCCATGTAACCACATGAAAAGATGATCATGGGGTGGGGAGAGGAGACAAGTTGAGTAAAAGTTTAGGTCTTATGTATGTGAAATGGAAGGTTGAAAATGTGAATACAAGGGCTCAGAACCCAGAACTTATGTTATGTCTGATGTATTTTTTAAGAATATGATTATCTTCAAACACATTTGGGGGTTTGTGGGAGGTTTTGATGGCTGTAAAGCCACCTTGGCATTTGTAGAGATTTGGGTTGGCAGTTCAGCTCCTTTGATAAGATTGTTCGCTTTAATATCTGGGGTCATCAAATCACGAAAAACTTGTTCCTCTACACCAGGACCTATAGTGCCTAATGGTTATCCTGTCCTAGATTCTTCCTTATCACCTGCCTAAATGAATCATGAATTCCATTGACTAATAAGGATCATTTAAATGATAATGTCATTCTCTGACAGTTTCTTCTTTTATCTATACTGTGGAAATTCCGTGCACCATGACAATACACAATTGAAAGGACCAAAATGAAGGCAAAAGTAAAATCCTATGCCAGCTTTTCATAAGATGATGTTGCCTACCTGTAGCATTGTTTTCTTTTTAAATATGCAGATTCAAATGTTACCATGTATAGCTTATGTACAAGAAATAATGTTAGAATTGTTCCTGATGGAAGTTTTGTTTCTTGACTGTACCAGTTGAACAGTGTATTGATGTCATTATTTGCACTTATACACATGGCAGAGATCTTTGTTTAGACTAGTCTTCTATGCATAAACTGTCTTGTCTAAAATACAGACAACTAGAGAATTAACTGAACAGACCCCACACAAATGCATGCAATACATTTAGGGACAAACTAACAAACTTTGTATACATCTCAGTGGGATTTATGTGCCAAAGTCACAAAGGACACTTGTAATTGACCCCACATACTGGCCACAAAATCACTTGGGTAGCTAGATTCATTAGGTCTCTTCATTTTGGCCTGATAAAATCCCTAGGCACCTACATACATGCTTAGATATGGACCAAATCAGACATCTAAATGCCTTACTTCCACCTAATTTCTGTTGTGATCTAGATCAGTGCTGGAAGCTTCTTGGACACCACCTATGTTCTTGTCCTTAGGCAGAAACAAATGATAGTAAGCCCCTTTTGTAGCTGGGAGCATGCATACAGTTCAGTACAAAACACAGGCAGAGGAGGGAATGCCTGTGGTGACTACCCTTTGCCTGGTGGCAGATGGCAAGAGCAGTTCCCCAAGGAGTGGAATATCTGAGTTGCAGGCCCCCCTCTTTCTGAAAGAATTTAAACACATCTCCCACTTCCCAGGAGAGCACCCTAACCACTGGGGATATAGGCTAGGCCAGGTCCATGAATTCTTCATGCCTCCCTTTCAATCTCTGTCACTCACAAAATCCATTGGAGTAGGGAGTGAGGACATACAAGAGGCCCTGCTGCAATATCCAAGTGGCTTAGGTTTATACATGAGAGGAGTTCTGTGTTCTAATCCCTGCATCACATTCAAGGGTATTTTCTGGTGCTTTTTTTTTCCCTAGCCAATTACTGTTTAATGTAAAATGCATAATCAATCCAGCCAATAGCCTGGTAGTTGGGGTATTCTCCTGAGAGTTGGAAAATGTGGGTTTGAATCTCTCAGGTTAGGAGGTTAAGGAGAAGGTTAGGTACCCAATTTCCTGAGTAGATTGGAATGTACAACCTGTCACCTGTCAGGAGCATACACTTATCACTATGTTATATGTAGGCCAAGCTGAGAGTATTCATCATCCATCTTGAAGTTAAGTATTAGATAGTATCTCTTCTCTCTCCTTCGCATGAAGAAGTGCCTTCTCTGAGGAGGAGCTAGAGCTGAGATATACCTCTTTGTCTAGCATTTCCTAAAACCTAGCTATAGACACATTCCTACTGATTGACTAGATTCTTGTTTGCATTAGGAGACAGAAGTCTCCTTATTTCCAATATAGGAAACCTAGTCATCACCCTGACAAGTAGGGTGCACAGCATCTAGATTTTCATGTTTCATTGTCAGGGTGCCTCAGAGATTAAGGCTATACCCTTAGTTCATTTCCAGAGTGATGTTCAGCAGTCTACCCTCCTACAGCAAGCCACAGAAGGGGCAGAATTTAATTCAAATGTATGCATATAAAGTCTGGCTAGTTACTTCAACGATTTGCCACAATTCTCTTAGCTATACCACTGACAGTTAAGGGTGAAGATTTTCCAAGGCATATATATTAGCTAGCTAATGGTTAAAAAAAAGTGGTGAGCCAGGGAGGGTGCAGTTTTAACAGGGCTGTCATTTAATTGAAGTTAATGTGCGCACTTAACACGTTAATTGGTTCTTGCATTAATTTTTTTAACGTGTTAATTGTGCATCTGATTTTGCAGCCTGCGCCCAGGTTCCACTCTGCCACCTACAGGCCACCCAGTGGGGTAGGAGTGGCAGTGGACAGGACTGCAGGGCAGCCCGGGCATGGGCTCTGGGCAGCTGCAGCAGGACAAGGGCAGGGCAGGGGTGCACACAGGCACACACAAGGAGCCACAGCCTGCAGGTGGCCAGGAATGCAGCCCAGCTATGTGTAGAGCAGTGCTGTACTGGTAATTCTGTGGAGGGGGAGGGGTGAGAGGAGAGGGAAGGGGGGGGCAGATTAGGGCCCCCATGGTGAGGGAGAGAGGGTGGCAAGTGCTGGGGTGAATGGGCCCTTGGGGCCAGGTTGCGAGACAGAGCTGTGGGTGTCTTGTCGAGGAGCACCGGTGTGGGGCTTGGCTCCCTGCCACTGCACACACCCCTGAGGAGGCATGGGGGGCATGTGCCCTCCAGATTTGTGAACAGGACAGAGGCAGGCTATGAGGTGAGGCTCTGTGCCCTGCTGCCTTTGCCCCAGGAGTCATGCGATGCCATGTTGTGCCTCCCAACCGGGTAGGCAGGGGATGCGCAGTCAAAGCATGGCTCCCACGGCAAAGGCAGCAGGGCACAGAGCCCCAGCTCACAGCAGGCAGCCCTCCTCTGTCCTGCGCACAAATTGGGAGGTGGGGGGGCACATGCCCCCCATGCCTCCTCTGGGGGTGCACAACCCACCCTGGCCATGAGCCTCCATTCACCCCAGCCCTACCCCACTGCCTCCCTTACTGTGGAGGCCTTGATTTTTTCACCCCACCCCACACCGCCCATTCCCTCTCCCTCCTCCTCTTCCCCTCCACAGACTTACCTGCTGGGTGCTGTCTGTGTGCATCTTCCCCTGCTGCTGCTCCTTACTCCTGACCCACAGTTCCTCACATCTTGCCAGGGTGTGTGGGGATTCCTCTCCTCTCATCCCCAGGCCCCAAACCCTATACACACACCCATAGCCACCCACACCTTCATAAATTTCCCCCTGCACACATACCTCACCGCCACCCCCCAGCCATACAAAGTACCTACATAATTTTGTATAATTTTGAAATTTTCTGTGCATCACTTTTAGTTTTTAGCTGTGCAAATAAAATCACAATTAATTTTGACTAACTTTTTTAATCATGCAGCTAATCATGATCAATTTTAAAATTGTTTTACAGGGTTAAGAAGCAGAATCTCATTGATAGCTAGATGCTGTATTTGTAATAAGATTTCCTGGGTGACTAAATTGTCAAAAACAAGGCCATGCACTCGACTGTGCCTTCTGAACACTATTTTTCCTGTAGTTAATCTGTTTTAACAGTAACTTGATACCAGTCACATTAAAAAAATTGGAATATACTAAGTAAGTTCTAGGTAACAGATTCCCCACCATATACTCATGACTCGATGAATTTGGCTGAAAACGCACACATTTTTAGCAAAACTAACAGTTACAAATGCCCCCATGCATTTGCTTGTATTGCAACAAAATGGTGCTTCTTCCAGACACTAAAAAACTAAATACTTCTTCTTAGATGTCATACTTAAACACAGATATAATTCCCATAATACTGTAATTAAGTACAGGTAGTTAAAATGTATTTATCTTTTCATTTGTTGTAGTTTGGACTATACTTCTTTTCTGGTTGGGCACATTTTCTGGTTCTCATGTATGCAACCTAAATATGCAGTACTGCATAGAAATTTTTTATGATTTAAAAATTACTTTCCATTGGAATATTTTAAAGCATTAAAAAAGAAACAACTTGAATTCTAGGCTGTATCTTTGTGCCCCTCATCCCCATCTCCCCCACTGCCACTCTCAACTGCTTTGTTCTGTTCCAGGATTGTCATCTTGGGGATTCTCCCAGTGTAAGGGGAATTTCTGGATGATGTAGGGGTGGCTTAGTGGTTTGTTTTAACCTTGACAAGCAAATGAAGAGTATGTAGGGTATAGTTGAAACACTGTATTCACCTGCAGAAGTCACCAAGCCAACTTTCTCCTCCAACCCCCCCAGTGTGCTTTGTGCCATACTAGGACAGCTGAAGCTCTGGCTTGCTACTTAATCATTTTGATTTAACACATGAAATCATTGTGTAGTTATATGTTTAAAAATGCATATGGCTGTATCTGAAGAAATAACTAGACAAAACCTCTATAAAGTCCAGCATCAGTGATGTGGAAAGTGTGACATTGTTTCTGACCCCCTGACACTTCTTCAATTAATTACAGAATTATTTAAAACCATTGCATGCTTCCCATTGTACAGTAGGGAGGTAAAACTCAGAGGCAGTTGCAGGTAGATTGCTGATGGATGAAGTGCCCAAATAGAATGTTCCTCTGCAATTTTACCCACTTTTTTTCTACCTTGTTTAAGGTCTTCAAGGAAATGGGAGGGAAAGAATAAGACCTGGCAAGAAGGTGCTCTACATCTTTATCTATGCAACCAATGAAAATGCAGTTGTAGAATGGTGCAGTAGTCTCGTGGCCACACTAAGTTCTGTAACATCAGGTCTTCATTATTCTTCTTACCCATGCTATCTAGGTTAAAGCTGATGTTCATATGCATAAATTCACACCTTCTTTTATTGTGTAGACATATCTCAAGCCCATATGCTCTCTTCTCTTTCCCTACCACACACATCATAAGAACTTGTGATGACCTGTAGTAACAATCCCAGAAAGCTAATGCTTCCCCTTGTGGCATGGGCCATTGACCACAGACTTATTGCCCTTATATAGATAAGGGGTTGGGAGTAATTATCAAGTTTCCTGTTGTGCTGCTAGTCTGGGATATTTGGAGTCTAGATACTAAGCTTGTGCAAATAGGGAACTATTTGGTTCTGATTTGGATTCAGAGCTGTTTTGGAGCCAATTCAGAGATTAGGCCATAGAGTATAATGGGGAATCAGTGAAATATCTGAAACTTTGCTGTCTTTTGGATGGTAGCCTCAGCTGAAAGCATGACACGTGCCAGGTTTAAAGGTGATAGGTTCAGGGGTTTCTGGGAAACTGCACCTCAAAGTCCTGAAATCAAAACTCATGTCGTGTGTGTGTGTTTAAGCCACTGTGGGGTGAAAACTGCAAAACTTACAGAGCCTGCCAAGTTTCAAGGAGATAGGTGCAAGGGATTCTGGGAAACTGCACCTTAAGCTGCACCTATCACCTTGAAACTTGTCACATGTCATGCTCTCAGCAGAGGCTATCATCCCTGCCTGTTTCATCCAAATTAGCCAAAAGACAACAAAGTTATAGATATTTCATTGATTCTTCATTATACCCTCTGGCCAAATCTCTGAATCTTTTCTGATTCTATTTGGAAGCTCCGAATCAATTCGGAAAGCCTAAAGCTTCCAGCAATTCAATTTGGATTTAGAGATTTGGCCTCTGAATCATCTGAATCATCTTGGAATCCGAATCATGATCTGGGGCTTTGCATAGCTATACTAGGTGCCCTTTATTTCTTCAGTTTCCATTTTAACTCCAACTGGTCCAAGCACTGGCCATAGAACATAATGGTCCAAACCCCTCAAGTTGTAATGGAGTTACTGTTATGTTTGTGAAGATTGTTCTGGAATTGACTTCACTTTACAGCATGGACAAAGAGTAACAGGAGGAATGTACAGTCCATTTATTTCCCTACTTTCACATTTGGACAGAAAAGAAAATATGTGAGCTGAAGTGAAAAAAAGCTCTTCAATGAACTAATAGTAGCACAATTTTATTGCAAGAGGAATGTATGATCCTAGTCTAGTTTGTCACTGCACTCCAATCCATTTAAAAAAAAAGCCTTTTCAATTGGATCATACTTTCTTACTATAGCATCTACATGACTTTCGTGTAAGTTGCAATGATTCACATTTAGTCATTAAAACCTAACAGCCAAATGTGAGAAAAAGGAGCCCACAATCTTTTGATTTAAAAGTAGTCTTTATATCATGTGTTAGAACAACATGATTCCTGTCAGTGATACTCTTACCTGTTCAATCATTCTTAGTACCATTTATTCCAAACAAGAAAGTAACCTTTTTCTCAACAAACATTAACTGGAGAACTTGGTTATATTAGGGAAATGAAGTTTATTGCAAAAGTAGAAAAATCCCATAAGTTCAGAAAATAAACACACAAGAATTTCTGAACTCACAGCTGCATAGTACAGGAACCCTCTACTGCAGGTTGTTTTGCAAATGAGAATTTTCATCAGTATAGAATCACTATTTAGTTTTATTATAGATATTGACTGGTGATAATTGATTAGCTTGAGAACATAAAACTTAAAATTATTTGTGGGAATAAGGTGTCTCTTACATTGATCAGCATTTGTCATGCCGGCAGCAGTGCAATAAAGCAAAGTTATGGTCTGCTTACATCTACTTCATTTTTTGGCCCTAAATGATACATCTCCTTGCAATTTGCTTTTTGTGCTTTCAGCTATGATTATTGCAAACATTTTGAAAGGTATTTTTCCTTTGTATTTTCCTGTATGTGGAGAATTCAGGAGATTTGGCCAGGGTTTTTCTATCTTACATTTAACAATGTATTGTGTTTTGTCCTAGCTGCGTTGTGGATGAGATGGACTTCTCAGCAATGGAACTGGATGAAGCACTCAGGAAGTTTCAGGCTCATATTCGTGTTCAAGGAGAAGCTCAGAAAGTAGAACGACTCATTGAAGCTTTTAGGTATAGTATTGAAATAAGTTATTTAATGAATACATGATGCCACCCAGCTGTGAAATGTCAGTGATAGGGCAACTGGATAGAAATAGACTATTCCTTTCTTATTTTCACAGTCTTTATGAAGACTGGAGTTCTTATGCAGTTTTGTGATGAGACATTTCAATACTTTATACGTTAACATTAAAAAGAAGTTTTATTTGTTGCTGTTATTTATACAATTTTTATTTTGATTATTTTATTATTCATTTGCTTCCAAACTGAAAGTTCCCTCCAGTGTTAGTTTGATTTGTAAGATTTTGTAAGTAACTTTTAAAATGTTTATCACCAATAATTCATTGTTAGAATTAAGGTATTTGGTTTGTTTCCTTGGGGCACAGGATAAGTACATCACCGTTACCTCTAGGTACTCCACTGACCTCTTCTTGCAGATTGGCAGAATGGAACAGAAAACATTAACTTATTAAAGCTAACGCAGATGTTCTATTATCCCTGAGGAGAAATAATGTAAATCATCTTGTGACAGCAATCTAAAAATGAGGGCCACTTCTTTAAATGGTATAAAGTGGTGTAACCTTATTGAAGCTAATGGAATATTGAAGGGGGTAAAGTTATAGTAGGTAGGAATCTGGTCCAACAAATGAGTTTCTTGGGTGAAAAATGGAAAAGACAAGCCTTCACATTCCAGAATATTGCCTTTAAAGCTGTGAGAGAACAAATAATTGGTTTGTTAAACTAAGTATATGTAAAGTCAGCCTCTTGAATGTAATAGTTTGTTAGTCTGATTTTAGGTATATGGGTATCCTTAGCTCTGACAGATTTCCTTTCTTTTCTACTTATAGCCAGCGATATTGTATCTGCAATCCAGGTGTTGTAAGACAGTTTCGAAATCCTGACACCATCTTCATCCTAGCTTTTGCAATCATATTGTTAAATACAGACATGTACAGCCCAAATGTGAAACCAGAACGCAAAATGAAGCTTGAAGATTTTGTCAAGAATCTAAGGGGTGAGCAAATTTGAATTGTGATTGTAAGTAGAACTACTTCAGACACCATTCAGGACAAAGACAAACTATCTAGAGCCTGATGACAATTTCACTGACCATGCTTTTATGTTAGTATAAAAACAGTTGGGTTTGATAATTTTATCTCTGGCATAATGTGAAAACTGAATGTAGCCTCCAGTCCTTTGTTGCCTATATCCTATCCCCATTATAAAGTTCTTTTGTCTGGTCCTTTTGTTCCTATCTCCCTTCAGATATGTTCTAAATATTCTCTACGTTGTATTCACATCTTTGCAATGTGCCAATTTCCTGGATATAATTGAAACTTGGCAGGTTGACATGCTTTGTGGAGGTTTGATGACAACTTATAACTTTCATAATTTTACATACATGAATGAGAATGAAAAAATCTTATTACCGTAAAGTCTGCCTGGTAAAAGAAGGTACAGAAGACCAGTTATGTCACTGGGTATTGCAATCAGTATTTGTGAAAGGGGAATACCGTGTATTCTGTTAAGTTGCCCAGCCACTTCCAGCATGGTCTGCCTCTTGGGAAACAGACTCATGACAATGGCCTCTTGTAGGTTCCAATCATGTCTAGTCAGTTGGCTTTACGACATAGTGTAAGTGTAGTAAACTTGTGAAGCATAGGCTTATAACTTAATAAATTATTTGAATCTAAGGCCAAGTTATCTCTTGAAAAATGTATAACTGCTCTGTAGGAAACTTACTCTGTAGAATGTGTTGTCTTGTCCCCTAGTCAGTTTCACCCTTAGGTAGCTGCTTGCTCAGTGCAGACTGGCTCCTTTGCCACCCAGTGGCTTGGTGGTGTGCTAGCATCTACTGCAGGCAGCCAGTTTGCAAGAGCTGTTGTGTATTCACTCCTCAGGACAGAGGAAATTCACTATGGATTAAAATGGAGATACATCATTCGGTAGTAATCATGTAATGTGTCCACAGCCTTTGTTTACTGCCCTGGTGTCCCTCCCAGGGCCTGATGAATCCAGTTCTTTTTCCCAGAGATGAGCAATGTTAAATAGAAATGCATTTTAATTCCAGCCCAGCTCCTGTGCTGTCCTACAGTAGTTCTCTTCCACAGAGACTAGAGAACCAGACTGTACCTAGAAAGGGGTGGTAAGAAGCTTCACAATCTCTCGTCGTGCTCCCCAGCATGTAGGAGGGAGTGAACATACTGGAACTTCTTTCAAGTTGTGCAACATACAGCTTTCACCATAGACACAACCAAAGTGCACCTCCCAGTCCAACTCATGGTTCTTCACACAATTTGCCATGAATTAGACTGATTCTTCCAAACCAAGAGAAGTTAGCTGTTGAATAAGGAGGCTGGGAATCAAGCTCCAATTTGGAGCTGATCCAGGGAGAGAGATTGTGTCCTTGCAGTCTGTGTATCCTGATCCACTCCCATTTCCCATCCAATTATAGTCCATACCTGAAAGGTAGCACTGGATGTAGCAACATGTGAGATCAGTTCAGTGCAGAATGGACTTTCAGATGCATTCAGGGGCAACGCAGCAGTAAGCACCATATTGTTTTAGTGATTTCTTTTTTGGTGGCACAGAAGAGTGAGCTGCATGGCAGGAAGAGGAAAGTGGAGTAGATTAGAAGCCAGACTTCTGTCTACAGCATTCAGATGCATTAGTCTTCCCATTTATATGTACAGACACATTTGACTCGTCTTGATACCAATAAAAACACAGATACTGAGATAGACTTGCGGATCTTGAAAATAAAAGCATCATTTGTCTATTCATGCTCTGAAACTTACTGTGGCTCTCTACACTTGACAGACATTAAGTCCTGGATGAAACTTTAAATTGTACACATATTTAAATTAGCTTTGTAATTTAATTTGTAAAATTCACATAAGAACTAGGTTGAAAATGGCCTGATAGTTATTCTTTTTACAGTAGTTAAGCATATATCTCTGTAATTATTATATCAGAATTGATGTGGCTATAGGCCGTGTCTCATTGAATTCCTTCTTCTTTTTACCTTATTTTCATCATAGCTGTTACATGAAATCAATGGGAGTCAAATTGTGCTCTTTGGAACATTTGCATGTTGTTTGTTTGCAATTAAAAGAGAAGATGATCTTTGTCATCATAAATGGGAAAAAGATTTGAATGCTCAGATGTAGATGTAGACAGCCTGTGGTAGAAAGCCCAAAAATCCCTGTTTGTCATGCAGATTTGACACGCTAAAGATACAGTTGATGGTAGCTAAGTATTCAGGAGCAGGTTTCCAAGATTTTATAACACTCATTGAATGCTTGCTTTCATGCTTATAATAATTATTGAGCCCTAAAGAGTAACACAGCTTGATGACAAGATTATTATGTGAAATTTCATAAAGTATTTTTCTATGGTAAATTCACTATTCTTGAAATTAATATAAAAACAGGAAATAATTAATTAATTGTTTTTAGGAATTAATCTGTGCACTATTATAGATATCTAATGTCATCCTATACTGTATGAATTAATAATTATGGCAGAATATACAGCAAACTATGATGGGAGAGAAAGAACAGTATTTAGTGTTTAGTATTTTGGGTAAGATGTATGTATATAACTTAGATAAAGATATGTTAAGAGAAAAAAATATAGCCAGGGACATGGGATTCACAATTTTGAGATAACTAGTTCAGTATCCACTTGAGGTCATTGGTGACCAAAAGTTGCTAGCATTTCAAACTGTTATCTGGAGTAGGTGAAATGAGTTACGTGTTAGATTCATGAGACTGCACATTGAAACAGTTTTGCTGCACAGATCAGTTTGCAGAATGTGGACATTCACCTTCTGGTGGATTAAATGTCCTTGTCACAAAAATTACCATAATTGCCATTGGTAGCACCCTGGTTTATATCCTTGAGAGACCAAGGTCTGAGTGAACGCAGAAATTAAACTACCAACTTGCCTGTAGATATGATTCCTGCAGGTCAGTGCTGAGAAATATAGGTGCAACAGATTGGAAAAAGACCACTGGTTCTGTCTGATATTGTATTGGGAAATTTAGTATCTAATAAAGCTCTGTGTAGACAAAACAAAGGACATGTGTGCGTGACACTTTAAAGCAGGCTCACTGCTTTTGCAGCACTTTAATGGTGTCATTGTTTGCACACCTTGGCAGCGTATTGTACATTAATGCCAGCAGCAGTAGGAAATTTTGTGGCGTAATGCACCTTAAATGACTTGGGGGCACAACAAACTAAAACTCCTCAGAGCCACTCCTCAGAGGAGTTTTAGTTTCCTGCTCCTACAGCTGTGGAATGAAGCATTGGGCTCTGTGCAATTCAGGGGCTCTGCAAGAAGCCCTTCAGGCTGCCTGGCAGCTGCCTGGGAAGGCAGGCTCTGCCCAAGAAAAGTAGCGAGCCTGATCTAAAGCCTGCCTGCCTGCTTGAGCTACATTGGGGGTGGGTGTTGCTTGGGTGAAGGCTGCTGTTGCTGTGGAGGGGAGCATCAGCCCCCCTCTCCGGCCCCGCAGCCCAGGGACAACTTCCCTCGCCAGCAGCTCACCCTCCCTTCCCCGCTGTTGGAGAGGTAGGTAAATCAGTGGGGTGTGTTCATGACACGGGGGTTTAATTGGCCTGAAATTGAAGCTGTGTTTTTAAAAACCTACCACTTGAATTTAGGGCCCCCGTTTCATCTACACCTGCCCTGTGAGTTTTGCCAGTATTCAATGCATTAAATTCATTTCGGTTTTGAAATTTTGGTAGTTTGATTTTGCTCTTGTTTGCCTTGCACATTTGTATGGGAAATTACTCTTGTTATGGGTAAATTCATCTATGATGATTAAAAACAAAAATGAAAAAGCAAAACCATACTTTGAATATTTTATTAGTGGACAGCGATTATTGTGTGAGAAATAACACCTTTTTAATATAACAGAATGCTTTCTTCTTTTGTAAGAGTAGAAAAATGATGAAATCAGAAAAGGGCTTATCTTTATTTCTTGTTAGCAGGCTAAGTCAGTCATGTAATATTACAACTCAGATTAACAGGTATGTCAGTGATCCATATAAACTAGACAACGTCTGCTTCACTACTAATATTGTAAGCAAAGTATCTGTGTCCTTATGCTTCACCTTGCTGAGAGATCCACATTATTGAGCTGTAATTGGAGAGGTCTCAGTGTTAACTAGGCAGGTCACTGTAAGCCAGAGTGGTAATGAGAGTTGTTGGTTTCTATAGGCGTAGATGATGGTGAAGATATCCCACGAGAGATGCTGATTGGGATTTATGAACGAATTCGCAAACGGGAACTGAAGACAAATGAGGATCATGTATCCCAGGTCCAAAAGGTTGAGAAACTCATAGTAGGAAAGAAACCGGTGAGTTAATTTTGCCCTGAAATTTGTGCTTATTATGCTAAATGACTGAATATTGTTGCTCAAGTTATGCTACCAAAGATGACTACTTATATCTGTAATTTGGGCTAGACAGGGATAAAAAAGGAAGGTACATCAAAGTAATACATTCCTGACAGGATGGCCATGTTTATATGATTTTCACATATGAATATGACTTTGCACTCTAGCACAAATGGTAGTTTATAACCATTGGTGGTAGGATTATGAATGCTAAAATTATCTTTTAAATAGAAGTGGTAAAAATTTGGAAATACACTTTCCCTGTCACTGTCTCAGTCCTAAATTTAGGCCCTAAAACTGCTTACAGCTTTAATTATTAAATTTAAAAATTATTAGAGTATGCTTCTGTAAAGTGTGATGTCTTAAAAGCTTAGAAAATGCCATCAGTGAAGACTCTTAAGTTACTACAGTAATGAGGTTTGTACTAGTGTCAGTATTTCCTCCTCTTTACAGCTGGGTTTATGAGCTGTCAATGTAGACTGGAGCAGGAAGTGATATTACTGTGAAAATTGCTGTCTAGAAACAAATTTAGGAATCAGCCCTTTACATTCTAATGATTACTACTAAGTATTATTTAATACACTTGAGATTATGCCATTTAATTTAAAGTAGGGGCAGGTAATTATTTCAGGTGGAGGGCTTAACAAGTTTTGATGAGGTGTTGAGGGCTACAAGGGTAGTCCTGCACCCTGGTTACCTTGGACCTAGAAATCCTGCCCCCTAACTCCTCACCTTTACTACCGGAAGTATGCCTTTTGGTAAGGGGGTTTGCCATCTTGGAACCAGAAAAAAGCAAATTTTATACTAAAAATCAAACATTGAAAATAACATTTTAATTCTAGTTTTAAAAGTATTTTTGTCTTGATCTGTATGTGTTTGCATGGTGTATATAGAAATGATTGCATAATAGCTCCGATTGAAGTCTTACTCTTGTATTTTTTGGGGAGGTGTGGAGGGTATGGCTGAGTGACTGTGGGGTTTGTGCGGGTCTGTGAGGGAGTGTTTGTGGATGTGTGTGTATTTGGGGTGTGGGGGTATATGTGGGTGGGTGGTATAAGGGGTTTCTGAGGGCATGTGTGTGTGGGTGGGTATGGGTGTAGGGTTTGTGGGGGGCTGTAGAGTGTATGGAAAGGGAGGGTGGCTGGGAAGGTATGTGGGCCGATGTGTGTGGTGGGGTCTGAGTGCATGTGTGTGGTGGGCATTGCAGGGAGGCCTGCTCACTGCTGAGGCATGCAGGTGTGCGTGTGGGGGAGGGAGCAGTGGTTAGGCATGGTGTTTGTGGGATGTGTTTTTGTATGTGTGGGAGGGTGCGATTGTTGGATTTATGGGGGAGGGTTTGTGGGTATGGTGAGGTACTCATGGGAGCCCCCTGTGCTCACCCCCTTGAGCTGGTCAGCCTGGAGTCCACATGCCCTGCAGTGCCTCCCTGCCACCACCAACAATACACAGCCCCAGCCTCACACTTCATTCGTTCTAAACTCACCCCTGCTAGAGCAGACGAGCCAGAACCCATGCACACAGCCCAACTTGCCCCATGCCTACTCTGCATCGTGCACCTGTGGCACATTCTGCTGGCCCCTGGGGATGCAGCAGGACTAGGGCAGGGATGCAGCAGGGCTGGGGCAACTCTGCAGCTGGACTGCCTTTCTAGGCAGCCCAGTCAGTGGTGGCTCCTTCCAGGTGTTGCTGCTGCTGGCCCCAGCCCCATGGTACCAATGGGGACCTGTGCCGCACAGCCCCAACTTGGCCCACCCTGCACCTGCTCTGGACTCACCTGCCCAGGCTCAGCAGGAGCAGTAGACTGCTGGACAACAACTGTTGCCCAGTGCAGGGGAAAAGCAGCCCCTTCCCATCACAGTTGCCAGGCCCTTCCTGCTGCAGGCACCTGGAGCCTGCACTGGGCTGCCTTGCATCTTTGCTGCCCTTACCATCACCTTTGGGCTGCCCAGTGGGGCAGCGTTGGCAGTGCAGAGCACCCACAGGACAGCCCACCATGGGCTATGGGCAACTGCAGCAGGAAGGGCCCTGCAACAGCAAGAGGGAGGGGCTGCTTTTCTCCTATGCTGAGCAACAGTTTCTGCCCAGCTTCTGTTGCTGTTGACCCTGGGTGGGTAAGCCTGGAGTAGGCTTGGGGCAGACTGGGGGTGTGATATGCAGACAGGTCCCCACCAGTACCACAGGGCTGGAGCCATCAGTGGTACTGGTGGCAGCCAGAAAGAACGGCCACCACCTGGGCTGCCTAGAAAGACAGTTGAGCCATGGAGCCTCCCCAGCCCTGCTGCGTGCCTGGAAGGCAGCAGGACGCACCATGGCTGGACTGTGCCTGAGTCAAGTGGTACTGAAGGATCTGCTACAGACTGGACAAAGACCCTCCATGGGCCGGATCTGGCCCACAGGCCATATTTTGCCCACTCCTGTTTTAAAGTGTACCACAGTGAGAAAGATCTTCTGAATTGTCACATATGGGAAGGAATCTGGACACGAGGGAGGACCTACAGAAAGAAGTGGAAAGGATGGTGGGAGAAAAACTGTATCGTCTCTAAGTTATGAGAAAGGTATAGCTTCCTTCAGTAGCAAACATTATTTCAATACGTTTCAGAAGGAAGAAAAATCTCAACCTTTCAAAATCAGGCCTTTTAGTTTACTGTAATTCTGCAGAGGCTGTATTTTTTTCTGGCTTCTGTCTGATTCAGGCAAATAATATCCCAAACTTAGGATCTGATCCCTCATTGTCCTTACCGCATCAAATGAATGGAGATAAGAATACTGAACAGTTTTTCTGGAGGCACAGTCCTTAATTAGGGGTTGGGGGTTATTTTGTAAAAGAAAGTATCAGAAATAGCCAATTCTCTTTATTCCTAGAGATGTTTGTTTTTACTTTATAGGGGTTTGGTCATACTGGACCACACGTGCTTCTGGGTGGGGGGAATGCGTTTTAATTAAAGCGGCTTTCAGGAATCACTCTAAAACACACAGAGTGTCTTGTGTATTCAGTGTCCCACAGTTCAAAATGGCAGCTGGGGTGCTTTAACTAAAGCTTACTTCATGAGCTTTAGTTAAAATGCCCCTGTTGCCATTTTGAAATGCAGGGATGCTGATACATGAGACGCTGCAGCAGACTCAATTCATCAGAATGCATTGAACCAAGTGTAAAAGTGTCCAGGAAGACCATGAAGTATTTACTTGCTATAATATAGCACTGTTTCTCTGAAGTTTAACAAACTTGTATGTGTCTTTCTACTGTAGATTGGATCTCTGCATCATGGACTTGGTTGTGTAGGTATTTCTTTTCATATTGATTCATGATTTATAATCCACATTAATCAGAAATAACAATAGTTTAATATGCAGGATTATTGCTAAACAGCAGTAACATTTTCTATTGAACCTTTAGCTTTTTTTCAAAATGTGGTCACCTTGAAGTACTTTATTTCAAGAAAACATTTGCTGTCCTTAACAAAGCAGAAACACAAACTCCATTCAGGTTCTTGGCTTAAAGCTCTACTAAAAATGTATAATTTGTTGCCTGGAAAATTTTAGATTAATTGTTTTATTAATTCCCTTCTTATGTATGCATTTTTGATCTAGCCATCACTTCAGCATCTATTTGCAAACATGAAAATTGAATCAGTTTGTTCTCAAAAGGCATGGATTTGCCACATGGCCCTCAGTTTTCAGTTATTTTTAGTACACTTCAGTATTATTTGTTTCGTAGGATGATATCACGAATTAATTCACAGCTTTCTTAGGCAAGATAGATGAACACAGCAAGAATTAAATACAAATTAGAGTTCTATGCAAAAGCAATAATAACCCTAAAATTGATTTGTCTTTTGCCACTTTTGCCACTTTTTATATTAACACTTAGTAGGAGTTGAAAAATCCTTGAGTTTAAAGGCAGGGAAAAGCAAATACCAATGCTAATTCCCTGTCACTTGATGCTGAGTTCTACTGTGCTTATAATCTAAAATCCAATGTCATTTTACAAATTTGATTCTTAGTGATATTTTTTTTTTTTTTTTTTTTTTTTTTTTTATTAAATTGCAGCTGCAGGTTAGAAATTCATCAGGCTTCTGGGTTCACCCTGGCAGTAATAGGTCTAAAACTGCCAGTCCCTAGGAGAAGTAGGTCTTCCCGAAGATGGAGAAAAATGCACAAGCACTGCTCACACTCGCTTCTCTGGAAGCCCATATTAAACTGATTTCCTAACAAAAGTGGGCAGAATTGGGCTAAAGGAAAAACTATTTAAGTACCTTTCTTCAGTGTCCTCCATCAGCTAGACTCTTCTACAGCATTATCCAAAGGTTAAAACTGCTCCCCTAGCAAAAACCCCGAGAAAATAATTGATTGGTGTACAGGGATTGTCTTGGAGAAATTCTGACTTAGGAGGGGATCGGTGTCTATGTCCATGTTCTGTCCATGTTTCAAACTCTGAATTAAAATATAGTACACCCTATGAAAAATAAATTGAGAAGCACTGGCTTAGGTGTAAAGTGAATACCTACTAGTGATCTCTGATCATCTTCGTCCTTTGCATATTAAATCTATCTCCAAACAGAATTGGATATTGTAACCAGCTCTTACTGAAGAAGACTAGGAGATTTAAAATAAGAAGACTAGGAGATTTAAAATGAGTATAAATGTAGTAGTAAATGCATATTCTCTACTGTACTTTTAAAAAGTTTAAAGTGTCCCTTTCTAGGATGATTGCCAGGATAATTTAATTTGCATTTAAAAGACACAGTTTCAGTATGTTGAGAAATAACTATTTTCTGTAGATGAGTTAGGCAGAGATATTTCAAGTAAGGAAAAGGAAAGTAATTCTCAGATTTCTTGTCTGCATGAAAAAGAACTTAGACTGAGAATGCATTTATTTCTTTTCTCATGTCAGATTTTCATTGATTTCATGAATGCACAAATTGAATTTTCAACTCTGATGACAAAAAGAGAAACCAAAACCCTGGGGCATTCACTGTCTTGCAAAAGCTGAAATAATTTTGCAGTCCTTGTTTAGTATCAGATCTACTACAAAAGTGTGCAGTCAAGAAAACATTTTTTGCTTTGTGAGCACACTTTTTAGTTTTTCCTTTACTGTTTTACTGAAGGCCTGAGCCTGACCACTGATCCATTTGCTTCACTGTGCAGGATACACAAATCCCTACAGAATATTTGACATCATGATTTCATTATGTTTCATATCACTGAGAGACTGTAGTAAATAGATCAGTGTTGTTAGATTGTTCATCCTTTGATGTGAAAAACAGTCTACCATTGGTCTCACGGTCTTAAGGATATTAGAAGTATTAGAATGAAGACTAGGCAAAAAAGGCACTTTTTATTAACAGAGATAAGCACTGGACTTTTCTATCTATCATAGGTTCTCTCTCTACCCCACCGGAGACTTGTTTGCTACTGTAGGCTCTTTGAAGTTCCAGACCCAAATAAACCTCAGAAGCTTGGATTGCACCAGCGAGAAATATTTTTGTTTAATGACCTTCTTGTGGTATGTATTTACAGATTAATTCTATTTTTGTTTCAAAAAGCTTTTACTAATATAGAGATTCTGATAAGTAGAGCCATTTCTGTTTAACCTTTCTTTTTTAGTATGAATAAAACTGTTTTCATTACTCAGTTTCTACTGCCATTCATGTGTTTATCTTTGTGTGGAGGGAGAGAGTAACCTTTGTCCTCATATTCTTATCAGCACATTTTGGCATCATAGCTGAAGTATTATAGTAGAGAGCTTTTTTAACAGTGTTAACCAAACTGTTTGTGACATGCTGTTGCTATTTTCCTTTCACTGTAGGGTCAGCTATCTGAAAGGAAAATCTCTTTACAGATTTTGCTGAAGGCTTGGGGACAAGCTTTCAAAAGTATTGAGGTGAATAAAGATGTGGAGTAATCACTATGCCTGTGCAAAGTGGCTAGGATTCACTTTGGATTCGGATTCAGCGAGTTTGGGGGACAGTGATTCCATTTGGTGATTTGAATCGCTGTCCCAAATCAATTTGGCTGGTTCTGATTTGGAGATTTGGCTGCTGCCAAATCTCTGAATAAAGCAGGCCCATCCCCCACTTGCTCTCCCAGCCCCAGCAATGGCTGCCCCACCCACCCCAGCTCCTGGCTCTTTAAGGAAAAAAAAAAAATGAAAAAACCCCTGGATCACCAGTTTCTGCCTGGTGGGGAGTGATCTCTCCTGCTCTATGCTGTGTTCCCCAAGCTCCAAGGCCACTTCAGGAGCTGGTGAGACCCAGGGTTTTGGGGTTTTTTGTTGTTGTTGTCGTTTTTTCTTAAAGGGCTGGAGCTAGGGTGGGCAAAGGAGCCATAAGGGGGCCGGGGGAGTGGGAGGAGGGTAAGGGGGCTCGTGACAAACCCCCCCATGGGGCAGTGAGGGGCAGCAGAGATCCCCCCCCACCTGGCAGCACCCAGTGAGTTGGGGTGGGGGAGCTGGTCTGGGCGGGGCAGCCATGGAGGGGAGGGGTCAGGGTGCTGGGGGACCAGACAGAGGATGCGGCCTGGCAGGGGGTCCCCCCCATGGTCCCCTGCCCCCTCCTCCTGCTCCCTCTCCCCTACCCCCTACTTACCAGCTCCAAGTCGAGCTCCAGCTCCCTGCTCAAAACATCAAACCTCTCCGAATATTTTCCAAAGATTCAGAGAGCTTTGTATCTATTCAGACCTTTTAATCGGTCTCCTGTTTCGATTTGGATTTGGAGATTTGGTCACTGAATCAGGCCGAATCTCCTCCAAATCAAACCAGGACCCGAAGCTTCACACAGCCCTCGTAATCATGTACTTGGGATTTTCAGAAGTGCCTAGACACCTGACTTCCTGAAATCAATAGACATTAGTTGTCTAGAAAAGCTTGAAGATGCCACAAGTGCAGGTATTGATGTATCTTTGAAAATCTGGTTCTTAGTTCTTCCAAGTGTCTAACCCTAACAAAAAAGAAGTTTGTACCTTCCATAACCATTGTTTACCCGGAAACTGAGATACTGAAAAGCTCAGGAATAGGCCCTATTTGCCAAAGGGACAGTGTTATGAACCTGGATTTGTGATTTGCAATAGAAGTCCCTCCTTTTACATATGAACACGCTCCTCTAGGCAAAAGTGGGAAGTTTAATTTACTTGCGAAAGCTGGAGCATATTCATAAAAATAAGCTGAATTTTAGAAGTTCTGGTATGAATTGGTCCTTGTAATAACTTAAATCAGGTATAACAAATCAATGGAAAATGCATTTTAAGTTTTATTTGTACAAATGTAATTAGTAATGTAATGTAATTAGTATTGCATTACATCAAAGCCACTGTTTTCCCTAATTTTTTGGTAAGGAATGTGAATGAACACTTGAGTTTAATTTTTTTTTTTTAACGGTTCCTAGCTGATTGAGTAGGTCAAGGAAGCTTAAACTTATTATGTTGCATTTTATTCAATTTGAAGGACAAATGCCCAGAACATCAGAACATTTGTAAAAACGAAATTCAAATGCATTTTAAAAATAAAAGTCATGGATATAATTGGAGACACTTTTTGAGACCTGATTATTTTCTATTTGCATAAACATATAACCCTGAGCCTCAAACAATTGAGGAAAAGTTCATGTCTGATTTTAATAATTATTGATAACTCATAAATGTAAATATATAATTTTATTTGAACCCTAAAGATATGTTACTACTAATTGTGACTGATTGTAAGGAAGTGCTCTGCTACAGTAGCATTTTATTACAGGCAGTGTTTGTAATAGTGCTTCTAAAGGAATGGCCCATCCAACGGATGATGAATTTGATTTACTTACTTGAGATACAGTAAAAGAAGAAAGAGATTATTACACTTGGCTATTGATCTGTTTTCAGTAGATATTTTATTAAACTAATGTATTTATTAACTTGACTATAGATTGAACATGTTGAAATACATTTTACAGTTGACCTCTTTTCCCAATATGATTTTAGCTTCTTTATTCTTAAAAATAAAAACCAATAAGAGTGACAATTTGGAAGTATTTGTAGTGCTTAATAATCTGAATGTGTAAATTTTTTTAACCTGAATAATGTAGAAACTAGGTGAATAGTACATGTCACACACTGCTGTGAGCAGTAATAAAAAGATACAACTTGCAGTTGGCTCACAATTGCTTGCAACCCCACTTCTGGTCTGCATCCATGTTTTATACTGATTTGTGTATGCCTGCACTCCTAAGCACCACAACCCTTGGTTGGGAGCTGCTTTTTTAGTCCATTGTAAAAGAAAGTAAATGAGTAGATAAAAATAAGGGAGGGGCTGTGAGGGTGACACAAAATGACAAAGTTGGTAGACTGAGTAGATGAAAAAGAGAAATAGAGTACTTGGAGATTTGGGGCAAATATGTGGGTGAGAGAGAAAATACAGAAAGGGAGGTAGAAATTAGTGTTGGGAAAGAAAGGAAAGCAGAAGATTACTAGGGGGAAAGAAAGAAGAGAAAACAATCTTAAAATAACTTAAAGAAGATCTGTTACCTAAAGAAAAGTAACTGCAAACAAGCAGAGATGCAGCAAGCTTCTGTTTTATACTTGTATTTTCTCACGTACCTTACACCCTCAAATAAGGGAAAGCAGAATGAAAAAAAGATTTTATTTTCTAGTCTTTCCTACCACCGCATGAGTTTACCAGGGCAAAATGTCCCAAGGAACATGTAGCTCCAAAGCTCAAGGATTACCTCTCCAAAGCTCAAGGATTAACCCTGTCACAGCCACTGTTGAATTGGCAGCAGCTTTTAGCTAATCTTTGGAGCTGCAAGTAAAGAGTGAGCAATGCTGAGAACTGGAATCTGCCTCTGCAAGTTTGTGGGAGCACAGCCCATTACAGTCATTCCAGTGTCCCCATGTCTCCATCCCAGCAGAGAAATTGGTTTCCTTGTTTAAAGTGCACACCTACATTTTGAGTGGCTAATTTCTGAGAAAAGGGTCATGCAAATACATGTGGCATAATGTGTAAGTTAATTGACAATATATACAATACACAACAAATGATGTGCAGCTGCTTTGTTTTATAAATTTTAGCATCCATGGGGAAAATGGTACTATATACAGTTATAGTCACCTAGATAAAAGTTTGAACCTTGTGACTAGCAGAGGACCAAATAAATGTTTTGTTTAAGTTTCTGTTAGAAAGTGATAGAAGCACACTTAACTCAACCCACTGAAGTACAAAGGAAGATTCAGTTAAACGAATAAGCAGATATTGTATGACAGACTGAAAGCTCTTTGACAAACTACTTTTGGTAAGCCAGAGACCAGGAGTCATTAAAGGGAATATAAATGAGAGATTAATATTATGCATTTATATTAATATATTAATAAACACAATTCTCTATTTTGTCTTATTTTAAAATCGATATTTTTCAGGTCACCAAGATCTTTCAAAAGAAGAAGAACTCGGTCACGTACAGTTTTCGACAATCCTTTTCTCTTTATGGAATGCAAGTTCTTCTTTTTGAGAATCAGTGTAAGTAGTTTTTTTCTCTACTTTTAGGCAACCATGTAGTTTCTGATGTGGCAATGAAGCATTGCACGTAAGTTTTCTAGATCTGAGAATGAAGGTAGTATATGCTGCAATTGGCCCTGGAGTTAAATACATCACACTGTCTGAACATAGGAGGCAGAAGGCATATTGGAAGATTTCTGGCCTAAGGCTAGGAGTCTCATCTAACTCGGTGTAATTTTTCTGAAAGTAATGGGAACAAATTTGGCATTATCCATACTGGTCACAAGGTATAGTGGGCTGAGCTATATTCATCTATCATAACATATAATGACTATGAGTGAAATTTGTGGAAATGCAGATCACTATTCAATTTATTTACTGATTTATAATTAATCTCTGTGACTAGACCCCCTGTTACGCATTACATATATTAGGCAATTAACTGGTTAATCATGCAATAAATTTAAACCAGCCACATGTACAAAGTAATTTTCACATGATAAAAATGACTATCCAGCTTTCAAAAGAGCCAACCAACTTACAACGTTACTGCTTGAAAATGTGTAACAACTCTATACCTGTTTTATGTGTAGCTTTAATTTGCCTGTGTTGCAGGGCCCTAGGTAACTTACTGTTATTAACACAAACTCAAAATATAGTTAGATAAAGTTTTTTACTTATCTTGTGTCCAGATATTCTAGACGTAATTTAAAGGCTGTGCCAGTCCAGAGTGCCTTCAAGGTATTATCAAACTTGTCAAATTCAGTCTCCAGGAAGCAACAAAAAATAAGAGGTTCTTGCAAGTAGGGCTCTTCCTTATGAATATCCTGACCTTGTTCTTGTAGATTTTAACTCCAGACATCAATAATAGCAAGACAGCAAAACATAATTCTCTACGGAGCACAGTGGGAAGGGTGGTGTAAACAGACATCACATTTCTTCTAGGAGAAAGCCTTTTGTCCTGCTTTAAGTACCTGTGCAATAAGCAAAGGAAAATGTGTTGATACTGTACTTTGGGATACAGCTGTATATGTCTGTTAATTAATTGCTGGTCGTTCAGGTTGAGTCATTCCAGGGACAAGGATTCAGGCTGCCTCTTGCTGGCCACCTACTGGCAGGAGACCGGTAATGCAGCATGAAAGGGCTACATGTAAATGACTGTTCCCTGCCTGCTTTGATCTGGGTGAAAACCCCAGATAATTAGAGCTCCTTCGGTGAGACATCAGTTTGCAGTTTCTGACAAGAGGTACCCACATCACATGCGACTCTCTATAGGGCCTAGTGAAAACATTAACCTGTATAACAACCCCAGTACAGTTCACAGTATTGCATGTGATAGTTTGTTTTTCTCTGAAGTGGACAGCACTTGAAGTTCCCAGTGAACTCTAAAAATAAGGGAATATGTTGTAATGGCTCATTTCAAGAAAAGAGTTGCCATATTTAACATGAATCGAAACATCCGAGTGATTCTTTGCACAGCCCCATGTAGAATGAATAGCTACAATCTAGCCACAAGGTTACAAATGCATGAATTATTGTGGTATAGTTCATATTGAAGAGGTATACCTACAGTCTGCTGTTCCTCATAAATTAAAACAGGAATAGAAAGAGGTAGTTAGCCATATTAGTCTGCCAGCAGAAGGCAAGGTGATATGACACCTTAGAGACTACCTCCATTTGAAATCATAAGCTTTAGCAGGTGAGAACCTGCTTTATCAACTGCTATGAAAAAGTAAGTTATCCCCTACAAAAACGTATGCCTTTTTGATTGAGTTAGTCTCTAAGGTGCCACTCTCCCTGCCTTTTAAATGAAAACATGTTTTCTATCTAGAAGCAGTGATGGATCTGATGTGGCAAAGATCCAGCATGCACCTTTCCCAGGACACACTGACTTGATCCAATTTGTGTAAAAGGAAATGGATTAAACTATTGATTCAGCTGAAAAGAGATGTCTCTGAGTGCTTCCTGAGTACTGATGAAACTGTGGGCCAACCTATATCCCTTGTTTCTTGAAGAAGGCCAAACATATTGAAAAGGAGGGGTGGCAGAGTGTACCCTAGAGGGTTCCTTATGTGAGATATGTTAGGGAGTCAAGGAGCAAAATCACTGAAGCTTGTTTTCCAAAGAAATTACAGTTTCTCCAGATGGCCTATGTGTGTGCTATTATTTGGGAACAAATTGTAAACCACACAGGTAGCTGGGGAGAGTCTCTTCCCAGTATTACATATGAAATACATATTCTCCAAGCCTTCCCTCACCCATGGTGCTGTTCCTCCAGGTACTTCAGGACCAATATCTTGGCTAGAGAAAGAAAGAAACAAATGTTGCCATTTCATCCATAAAATGTCATAGCTGTCAGAATCAATTTGAGGATGGAATTTGTGAATATTCAGAGAGCAGTGTCAAAGGTCCCTGGCAAACATTACACATAAGACACAATTTACTTGTTAATTGTGCCATAAATAGTAACCTAGCTACACATTTTGGCAGTTAATGGAACAACAGCATGGGAACATAGCAATAAAATATTCTGCAAAATATGTATAATATTTTTGTGGCTGGTTTCCACTGCATCTAAAATTGAAAGTGTGGCAGTGTAGCAGTGTCACACAGCCTAATGCCAGCTACATGACAAAGCTTGGTTAACTATTGCCCATGTTGGCAGGCTGACAGGTGGGGTGTTGAGCCGGGGCTGCACTGGGCAGCTGGCAGCAGCAGCGCTGAAAGTAGAGCAGCAACAAAAATTGGGGTGGATCTTCCCAGTGCCCTTGGCACCCACTCCAAGCCCAGCCCCCACCAAGAAGAGCCCCGCGCAGTCCCAGCTGCAGCCTGCCCTGCCCCACCCCACACAGATCTGGGGGGCTCATGCTTCCCCATGCCTCCCAGGGTGCAAATAGCAGCGGAAGCTGCCTCCCTTTCCCCACAAGATGCAGCTCCGCCTTCCCTACCCTGCCTGGTTAGCACCTGCTCCTACCCACTCCCTCACTGCAGAGGGCATTGATCTGTCCTCACCATGCCCCTTCCTTCCCTTCTACCACACTGGACTTACCAGCTAGAGGCAGCTGTACTGGAAATTGGATCAGTATTGGCCAATATGCCTCCTTAAATTTCAGCTATCGGTATCAGCCCCAAAAATCTCTATCAGTGCGCCCCTATTTTTAGACTTTCTTTCTGATATGTAATTATTTGCCTAAGGTATTGACCTGCAAGGATGTGGGTAGTGTGGTCCTGAAGGGTTTGGTCCTTGGACTCTTCAATGTCTTCATCGGTGACTTGGATGTGGTGTGAAGTGTATTCTGTCCAAATTTGCAGACAATACTAAATTGTGGGGTGAAGTGTACACTCTGGAGGGTAGGGAACGATTGCAGGCAGACCTGGACAGGTTAGAAAAGTGGGCAGTACACAACAGGATGCAGTACACAAGGACAAATGCAGAGTGCTGCACCTAGAGTGCAAAAATATCCAGCACATCTACTGGCTGGGAAGTGACCCACTCAGCAGCACAGAGGCAGAAAGAGATCTTGGAGTCATAGTGGACTCCAAGATGAACGAGTCGTCAGTGTGATGAAATCATCAGCAAAGCTAATCATACTTTATCATGCATCAGCAGATGCATGACAAATAGATCCAAGGGAGTGATACTTCCCCTCTATGCAACATTGGTCAGACCGTAGTTGGAGTACTGTGTCTAGCTTTGGGTGCCATACTTCAAGAAGGATGATCCAAAAGGGTCCAGAGAAGGGCCACTCTTATGGTTAGGGGCTTACAGGACAAGCCCTGTGAGGAGAGGCTGAGGGACCTGGAACTCTTCAGCTTCCGGAAGAGAAGGCTGAGAGGTGATCTTGTGCCTCCAAATTCATTAGGGAGATGCAGCAAGGGATCGGAGATGCTTTGTTCACCAGGACGCCTCTTGTGGCAACAAGAACATTGGTCACAACCTGACAGAGCAGATTTAGACTAGATATCAGGAAAAACTTCTTCACAGTATGGGTGACCAAAATTTAGAATGGGCTTCCAAGGGAGGTGGTGCTCTCCCCTACCTTGGGAGTCTTTAAGACAAGGCTGGATAGGCATCTGGCTGGGATCATCTGACCCCAGCACTCTTCCCTGCCTAGGCAGAGGGTCAGACTCTGTTGAGGTCCCTTCCAACCCTAGCATTTATGAATTCTTGAAGAAGGGCACTTTTTGCCCAGAATCTTGTCTAACATCTCTCCTAATTATGTAATTATTCTAATAGGAGACATCTCTTACTCTTAAAACAGAACAGAATAAAACAAAAATGTTTGTTCCTCTAGAAAATATGTTTGTGTTCTTGGGCGGATAAAATGCTTTCTTTAGTCTTGGAGTTTTGTAGTCGTAAATTTTATTTCTTGACTTCTGTTCTGTTTTTGAAATTTAACACAGTGAATTCAGAGAAAAATAAATAATAATGGAAGAGAACACAATTGAAGCTAATTAAAATAATGTTGTCTTTTCTCCTCCCTCTCTGTCTCCTAGATTATCCAAATGGCATACGGCTCACATCAGCTGTTCCAGGAGCAGATATCAAAGTACTAATAAATTTCAATGCACCCAATCCTCAGGACAGAAAGAAATTTACAGATGATTTGAGGGAGTCTATTGCAGAGGTCCAAGAAATGGAAAAGCACAGAATAGAGTGTAAGTACAAAGGTACATATAACAGGGCATTTTGAAGCTAATCAAAATTGATAAACATGTTTAATGTATGTATGCAATCTGTTCTTATTTTCAAAGATGTTATAATTCTACATCTGTGCTTTTTATATTATTGTAGAGATAAAACAGTAATTTTAAAACTTTGGCAAGGATAGTTAACTGGTAATTAGTGTATTAGGTAATGATATTAGGAATGAACCTTAACCACCCACAAAAATGATTAATAAGAAGAGGTAATTAATTGTGTAAATTACAACTGTAAAGTTTAGATATAGTTGAAGTGACCCTCTAAAACAGGCCTTGCCTGTAAAATGTAAGATTTACTGTATTTTTCTTATTACCAAGCTCCATTCTTTGATAAGTATCATATTTTCTGCTGATCAGATAACTCTTGTCCAAGTAAACAGATTTTATTGACACCTGCATGTCTGTTAAAATACAGGATTTCAGACTAAACTTTTCCTTTCATCCATCCTTTATAATATTATATAAGGCCACTTAGGCAGAGGCCAAGTGTATCTACATGTGCAGTTAATGCAGCATGATAAACTCTGGAGCACATTAAGCTGGAGTCAACTGCTCCCAGGCATAGTGTCTACACGTGCCCAAGACAGAAGCAATTTGAGCCGGGGCAGAACAGGCTGAGCTGACCAGGTCAATTTATGCCCCCAGTCACTGTCTACATGTGCATTTCAGTACTATCCTATGGCTGAGTTCATTAGCTTACTATGCCCTAATACTGGCGCACATGTAGATGATGACGCTTTACTGCGGCACTAATTAGTCAACTCCTCAATAAAGCACATGTGTAGATGGGGACCCTATGTGTTGTACAGTTACAAAACAAACTTCCATCAAAACTGAAGCTGTAATACTGATACAGCAAAAGCTATGTTAACTGGCACGTTACAAGCTGGCATGCTCTGTTAACCAGGAAAAGTGAAATTGGAAGTGCCCACCATAGCACTTCTGATTTTGCGGAGGCCCCACGGCCCAGGAGAAGGCAGGCTGTGCTGCCAAGCCACCATGAACCGGGGGCATGGCAAGCTGTACAGGTACCCCCTCCCTGTCCTTTGAGGCCCACAGGAGGGGCAGCAATGTGACAGGAGGGGTGGCAACACAGTAGGAGGGGCAACAACACCCCAGACACAGCAGCACAAGCAGCGGCCCGAACAGGCTAAGACGCCTGTTTGGACTGCTCAGCTATCCGGCATATTTTGTTATCTGGCACCCTCCATTCCCCATGGGTGCTGGATAACAAAGCTTTTACTGTATTTAGTTTGCCATGTGGTTGGCTCTGTCCTATTCTAATCAGTGACTATGAATTGTACAATTATTCTGTTTGTTTCAGCTGAGTTAGAAAAACAGAAGGGTGTGGTGCGTCCAAGCATGTCTCAGTGCTCCAGCCTGAAAAAAGAATCTGGCAATGGGACACTGAACAGAGCCTGTCTGGATGACAGCTATGCCACTGGAGAAGGACTGAAAAGGAGTGCACTTAGCAGCTCCCTTAGAGACCTCTCTGAAGCGGGTAAGCACCAGATTTATTCCTTGTTCTAGTGATCACCATATGGAAGGATGGGTGATGGATACATGTTAAAATCAGCCCAGTTGTAACTTGTGAAGAGGAGTAACATGGAAAGTTTAGACATGTTCTCTTTATAAGTTCTTTGTTTTATTGTTTTTCACTTTGATTTATTTTTCCTTCTCCTGTACCAAACAAACTCTATTTGAAAGTACCAAACTGTTGTAGCCTGCTATGTATACTTTTAAAGGAGAATGAAGACAGAGGAAAAATTGTAAGTGTATTGTAGAAAAAAAATGGTTGACTTGTGCTAGGAGTAAGCTACTTAGTTTTCCTTTCTTTTTCTGTTTTGTCCTTCCTTCATAATGTAGACATAGAAAGAGAAGACTGAGGTCCCTGCTTCCAGTGTATCTTGTGCTTAAGTGTTCTTTTGTACTAAATTGATGAATGAAATTGAGTGAAGCCCTACTAAATTCTATCTAGAGCAATATAATTCAGTTTTACTGTGTGACTGATGCTATCTTATTATTGTTGTACTCACGATACAGATCCAAACCCTGGTTAAAGCTGTTTTATAAGGTAGCATTGTCCGAG
This sequence comes from Caiman crocodilus, assembly GCA_030014935.1. Classification (NCBI taxonomy): domain Eukaryota; kingdom Metazoa; phylum Chordata; order Crocodylia; family Alligatoridae; genus Caiman; species Caiman crocodilus. Next base: position 28,626,496 of record JAGPOW010003182.1, read on the forward strand.
TAATGCCAAAAACCTTGTTGAGCTGAGCAGTCTTGACCCCAGGTTCTATTGACTGCCATGGTTGTGACTTAAATCTGACCTGACCAGTAAAAGCGGGAAGGTCTAAATATGTCTGTAAAAATAGGGATGGAAAATATGGGTTGTGTCTCTCTATTTATTTGTTTAATTGCTAACGGTTGTAAATTATTAGCAATTAGTACACCCATGTACTTTAGACTTCTGAGGGTTTCTTTTCACCACGTGTTTAGAATTTTACATACACAGTTCCTATTATTGCTAATGAAATTGTGCCTGTAACACCATGCAGTCCTTGGAGACGGTATTTGTAAGAGTAGTAGCAGAGGAATTTTTAAAAAATTATAAAAGATGTCTGCCTCTTCTACCTAATTGGATTTGTTTTTTTAACTGCTGTATGATTTATAGGGCACCCATACTTTTCAATACTGTATATATTTTAATAGTTGGCCACAGTTGTCTGTTTCTTTTGAAACCGAAGAAAAGGTTTTATCTGTGCTAGAATAATAAAATTCTTATAAACTGAAAATATAGGGTGTGTGTTCTGTATGTATGTAGATGCATACAAATATATATGTATACACACACTACTATTTTACGAATAATATTTACTCTTTGTTAAGATTATGATCCAAAGTCTGCTTGAACTCCGTGAAAGTTGGTTGACTTCAATGTGTTTTAACTCAAGCCTGTAGTTTTCATCATTAATAAGCCTTCAGTTCAAGGCTTAAGGATACCTTCATCATCTTTTGTTTTTGTTTTCTTTCATTACGTTCATCTAGAAGCAAAACAGCCAAATTACTGGATTTGGGAGTTTCATTAATATACAGACTAATGCATGCGATTTAGCAGTTTCATCCCATAGGAATTTTCCATCCTACTCTTTAAAACATTGTCATGTTCTTAAATTCATTTAGAAGGTTATACACAATAAATTAGATGAATTCCTTTTGGTCATGAACACATTTCATATTTCAACAACACATGCCTTCTGTTGGCATGCTCATTATTGAAAGTAGTTTATTTCCATAGAAGAAAGAAGAAATCATTTACAGACTGGAAGGTTTATCAATTAATTTGTTAAACCCAACTAAACTTAATTTTAATATTTATCAGCTGAGAATTATGGAGAGTTTCTGTTTGGTTTTGTGCAGTGCAATTAACTTGACCTGATTTAGGTTAGTTAGTTACTATTTTCAGTCAATAGTTACGAACTAGTATAGTTACAAACTAGTATCTTTGTGATGCTTCAAGAATCACTGTAAGTACAGTTCCCAGTACCTTTCAGGAGGTTAGCTGGGTTGGGAGTTCACCCTATTTCAGTATGGTACAGATGATCCCCAGAAATTCAAAAGAAAAAGCTACCACTTAAGAAAGGTGCTATGGTCTAACAATTGTATCACATCAGCATACTTACAAATAATTGCTGAAAGAAGAGTGCTTAATTTACTCATCCTTAATCTTCATCATTGAATTATCACTGCATGTAATATAGGAAAATTAAAAGATGGGTGCATGTATCCTGAGAGAGAGAGAGATTTGTACTTTTAGAAAATTGGAGTTGTGGAATGAGTTTTTAAAGGGTTTCCCTAATTGCTTTTATGAAAATCAATTTTGCAGGAATTGCGCAAGTTGGGGGCAAAATTTCTTAATCACCATTGTAGAGGTATTTTTTAAAGCCCTTTGAAAATGTGGTTCAGTGAAAGAAAAAAACAGATTGTCACAAGTTTCTAAATAAATTATACTTTGGAAAACAGATGATTTCCCCTTGCCAAAAGTCATTTTTTGTATCACAAAAAAATGTAGTAAAGGAACATTTCTTTAAAATATATTTCCTGCTTGAAAAGGGTAACAAATGAATTGGATTCTTCAACCTAAAGAAATAGTTTTTTTGAGTCCCAAAAGCCATTAAGTGGCTTGAAAAGCAACACTTCCCTACCCATCAGGCAAGCTATGTCTAATAATGACCAGGTAACTTCTGTTACTGTCTGCTAACTACTTTTCCATTCATTTTTTTTCCATGAAAACATTTCCAAAATAGAGTAAAGAAAAGTTTGTTGTTTTTGTTGGGGGGGGTGTTGTTTTAAAGTTCATGTTGTCTGATCCTTATCTTGTTATCTCTGATCTGACATCTGTTTCCATGGACTGAAAAGCAGAAATGAAAACTGGCAGCTAGCTGCATTCAAAAACGTGAATGAGTTTAATGCTTTGTCCTTTCTCAAGAATGAAATACATGACCATTTTTGTTGCATGTTTGCCCTAGAATTTAGAATTCTAAATTCATGTGTGAACAAGTTGGACAGAAACTAAAATACCATTAGAAAAATACAGATATTTCAAACTCCATGAGAATTTTAGATAATTTCACTGCTTTCTTCCTTGATAATAGATGTACACCTGCGGATATACAAGATGGAAACTACCACTATGCTAGTTGGTATTAAGGGAAAGAATACTTTTGTGGTTAAATCCCAAGAGTGGACATTAGGATTCCTGGGGTTTCTAATTCAGTATTTGTCACTGATTTCCTGGCTGACTTTAGGTGAAAGGCAGGGTACATACACACCTTAGACTAACTAAGGAAGATATATATTGAGCGTAAGTGAACTTGAGTTTGTCATCAGATGCTGTGGAAGGACAGCAAAAAGCAGTGTATATGCTGACCAATGTATATGCTGTCCTTTTCACAGCATCTGATGAAGTAAATTTGAGTTCATGAAAATTTATGCTCTACATAGCTTATTTAGTTAGTTTATAAGGTGTACATCTACTCTGCCTTCTATCTGACTTCAGACTAACATGGCTTAACGACCACTGTGATTTTAGGCAAGTCATTGAACGTCATTGACAGTTGGCATGCCTTGCTTCCCTGGAATCATCCTATGCCCCATTTTTAACTATGTGGATTCAGATGAAAAGACACCCAATATATATTGAAGTAAATACTCTAAATATTATACAAGGATTACTCACTCTCATATGGCCATTTCTGCACCAGCTGTATTCCCCTGTTAAACAGAGGAGTAAAGTTATTAACTTTTCCAGTGTAAAAGGATTTCAGGAAGGAGGATGTAATTAACAATTCTCAAATGTAACCAATATATTGAAGATAATGCTTCCATTTTGGAGAGTTCTGCGGGATTTTTAATAGTCATGACTTGGTCAAGACTTTAAGTGCTGGCCTAATCGAGAGCCAGTGTTAAAAAAGCATGTGCTTTGAACACTGTTCTTAACCCCTAGACATAGTCGGTGACTTCAGATTAGGATTAAGGCACAGTAATGGGGTAGTGTTTGACAGCATAGACTGCCTGTATTTGTGCAGTTCCTGGTCTCTAGATAACTAGGTAGCTGCAGGTTCCACTACCATGAGATGTTTATACACATGCTCTGGGAGTGGTGGCAGGGAGGGGGGAAGGGAGAGGCTACACTTTAATTAAAGTGGTTCTTGGAGCCACTCTAATTAAAGCACCTGGAACATCATGTGTACAAGAATCCTCAAACTGAAAAATGTCAGTGGTGGCGCTTTAACTAAAGTCTGTCAAACAAGCTTGAGTTAAAATGGCCTGTCGCCATTTTTTAGCATAGGGATGCTGATACACATGATTCTGGAGTCTGCTGGAGCATGATAATTGCCACATTCCAGCAGATTTGATTAACTGAGTAATTGCAGTGCACCGGAGCAGCCTTGCTGCATGGGTATATGCACCTAATTTGAACAACCTATTGAAGCCAATACAGTGACTCATTGTTTATTTGAAGGCTGATAAATTAGCTTCACTAAGAAAATAATTTGGATTTTTTTTGGATTAATTTAGCCAAGAATCAAAGTGAATTTCAAGATGTTTCTTAGGTCATTGGTATATGGCAGATAGATCCAAGAAGTACAGTACAGTAAAGCCAAAATATGTAAAATTTCTTGTAACATGCTGCGTACTATATGATCCATTTCTGCAGGATGCTATGGATTTGTATTCATAACATCCTGGAAAAATCTCACAGAATTTGCAAATCTGTTTGCATGGGATTCAGATTTCCAATTCTTTTCACTGTCCTTGTTCGTGTCTTTGGGGGTATGCTATAGAAGTGTAATTTAAGAATGCTACCCTATAAAGATCATGCAAGCTATCACAGTCCATTACTAACAAACAACAATGGATTAATCTAGAGAAACAAAAGAGGATGAAAGAGCTGGAATTTAACTTTACAAAGGGAAAATCGCAACTGATTGAACAGCCTTCAAAAATATTTAAAATAAAGGATATGCTGAGTAAAATTAGTCCTTACATTTGATACAGACCACCAGGTTTTATAACACTGCCATTAATAATCATTCTACTGTGAAGTTTATGGATAACAACTGAATAAGACCCTTCTTGCCTGGAATCATAATTTCCCTAAAATGCCTTTGAAGACTGCAGCTCAAAGAAATCATTTTAACGTGGATGAAGCAGTTGTAATAACAAATTTTACACTTGCAGGGTGAAGACCTTATAGGATCTAATTGTTTGTTTCTATTTCTAATCAATAGCTGTCTATGGCACATAGAGAACTTGCTTTACTTTGTTTTTAAGAAAGTAAACCTTTTCCCTTGGAAGAATTTACCAGTACGCTCTTTATTCTAAAGTAGTAATTAGTGATATATAAGGATAATTATATATGTTACAAATATGATTTTACCATTTTCTTCTGCTAGTAGTCCTTTCCCCACAATTTTCTAGGTTATGCATCTATCCATCTTTCTCTGTCCATACATGCTGCATTCTTCCCTATTCTGATTACTTTCACTCCTGCCTTACATTAAATGGGAGATATTAGGTATTTCTATTCTTCTTCAGGTGTCTGATTTTATTCTTATAGGTTCTTATTTGCCTATACCAGCCATCCACCTCCTCGCCAAATATTCACAATTAGGTAGGGAGATATTTATCTTCCACTAAAATGTGGCAAATCCAAGTGATTTGACTGTTGGAACAACCATTATAGATATGAATAGAACGAGAGCAAAATTCGCTGCTGACTGCACCAAGAATTCTAAGATAATCAAAACCAGTTTTCCCTGGTGCTATGCAATGCAGTGCAGTTAAGTTTTCAGTTGAGCTAAAAAGCCATAAAGTAAGTGCTACAAGAATTTTGGCAAATACCACTTCCAAGGGAATATCTCATTCTTAGAAACACAATCTGTGTAAAGGATTTATATTGAGACTTGCCAGTTGTTGCAAACAGTGGGAATTCAGGCAGAACAAGGGAGAAAAGGAGCATGTCACTTTCTTCCTTATCCAGTGCCCTTTGGACCAGTAATGATGGATTCTGAGGACAGCCATCTCAAGCCCTACATAGGAGAGAGGTTAATTATAACATTAAGCCTTTTGAGGAAAGCTACTGTATAACAAGGGAGAAACATAGGGAATGTATGTGATTTAAAGAGAAGTTTGGAGACACTGACTGCCTTTCAAGGACATCATCTTTATTTAACATCCCCCAACAGAATATTCTAATGTTTCCTAGCATATTGTTCACTGGGCTAAATTTTAAATTCTTTCTCTGCAGAAGATGGGAAGCCTACTTATTCAATCTGGGTGCCTAATCCTTTATTTAAGCATCAACTTAGGCACCAGTATGTAGGTTTTAAAGACTGATGAGGTCAAACTTGGGTTCTACGTGTAGGGATTAGTTTTGGTAATTAATTCCAGTAATTTGGGAAAATCAGGCTCAATTGGCAAAGCTGGAACTTCTTTATATCAGCCTTCATGCTTACAGATAATGCACTGCACAGCTAAACAAACCATATATAGCCATAATGTCAAGGAACATTTAAGTTTGGTTGATTAAAAATTAAGTTTAGTTTTGTTTTTAATCAGCATGAAAGAAGATTATATGAAATCCACTGGGGTTCAAAATAAAATATTTAAAAAATGAAACAGATGTTCTTTCCCTTTCCCCTCCCAATTGAAATACAGGAATATACCTTTTTTAACATTCACTGTTTGCAGAAAGCTGTTCTACAAACATTTCTGAGAATTTGTTTCTGTGAAATTGAGCAATTGGAAATCTTATCCAGCAGCAAACATTGCAGGCCCATTACTAAAAATACATGTTAAAATATACATATTTTGAGAACTTTTTTTAAACATTAGTAGCAATTTGACCAGATCTTTTATGTAGGGTACTTTCAGGTACAGAAACTTAATTTAACTAATGACGTTCAACTTTAAGTTTCTGCCCTAATCACTATTGTACCAGTCCAATGTACTTTTTAAAACTATTCCCATGAGGCCCCTCTCATTGCATTTAGAGGCTTCTATAGTAATTTAGGGAAATCAGTTATTTCTCACCCAGGTCTTGTCTCAGTCTCTAATCTATGGTATTGCATGTCCTGGGCAGGCAAGCGTGGGCGTCGCAGCAGTGCAGGATCGCTAGACAGCAATATGGAAGTAAGTAGGAAGCTCCTGATGTCTAGCTGGATGTGATGATGTGCATTTCAAACCTTTCTTTTATATACATATTTTTTTGCTCTTTTTCTTCTAACATATAACCTGCCTGCCTCAGATAAAATGCATGCCTAGGCTACTCACTTTGTATTATTCCAGCTTAAAAAACACCTATGGCTTGTTTTAGAGCAAACACCATTTTTGGTTTCAGCTAACCTTGTTCCCCCCGTTTCTGCGAGCATGGTTAAAAATGAATATTATGTGTCCTTTTGCCACCATTTCAGTCTGGTCCCAGCTTAAAGGCCCACTTTCTCTTTGTTACACAATACACTGTACTTGCTGTTTGATATTTGGCTCAAACTTTTGACTTTCATGCTCAGCCATTCACATTGCTTATTTTCTAGTTAAATTGCTAAATGTATGCAGTCATGACACCATGGAATTGCACAGCAGGGCATGGGAGGAGAAAATGAATAAGACAGATGAATTCAATGTGGATTTCATGAGATTTCATTCATCTTCAAACCATTTATATATACTGTTCATGTCTTTGAATTCAGCTTGCAGATTTCTTTCTTTTTGTGTTTGCGTTAGGTAGATTGCAGTTTAAATCTAGCATACTTTGTACAAGTACTGCTGTGTCCCAAATCTATCTTTTAAAAAGAAACCCCAAACATCTAAGAAGTAAAAAAAAAAGAAAAAAAAAGTCTAAATAGTAGGAAATATTGGGCCCTAAGACAGAAGAACACCATCACATAGGACTCATAGTGCTAAGCTGTGTGACTATTCTTTCAATCTGTCATAAAGTCATGGAGTTAGGTGTATGATGCAGTACAACTCTTCTCCATTGTGGTTTTCAGTAGCAGTAAATTACTTTTAATTACATTTTTAAAAAATTATGATGAGAGCTGAATGGTAAATCTAACATCTGTTATTGTGTGTTTAATTATTTCAGTTTAATTTTGTGTAGCTTTTTTGTTTTTTGTTGGTGGTTTTTCAGTTAGGAAAATGTGACTGGTATTTTAAAATGCAGTTTTTCCCTTAAAAACATTCCCATGTGTTATGCCATCTGTCATATTTTTCTTATTTAAAGTGACAAGTTTCACAATAAAAGTATTAAGCAAAAAAACAGACAGTGGTTATTAATGTTTACAAACATTCCGAGAAGGGCTAGAATGCCTTGATTGTAGCTTAAAGACAAACTGGCATAGAGAGATTCACTTAAGTCTTAATAGAGTCAACCCAAGTGAGTACTTAAGGAAGATTTGATGAGTCAGCGTAAACTTTTTTCTTTTTAAACATATTTTAAGACTTTTTTTTTTAATTTTTATTTCTATTAATTTCTTTTTTAGGGGTCCATCATTAGCAGTCCTCACATGCGCCGAAGAGCTACATCAACCCGAGAGTGTCCATCTCGCCCTCACCAGACTATGCCTAACTCTTCCTCACTCCTAGGTTCCTTATTTGGTAGTAAAAGGGGAAAACCACCTTCCCAAAGCCATCCACCATCTGGCTCATCACAGCAGCCTCAGCACCCTCCAGTAATCCCTCATCAGCAACACTCACAGCATCCTTCTGCCATACATCATGCAGGGCCATCTGAGGGGCAGACGCAGGCACAAGTGCATACTCACCATTCACAGTACTGTCACATGCAGCAGAATCCTCCCCCTTATCATCACCATCACCACTATCACCCTCCACAGCATGTCCAGCACCCACACCAGTACCACCATGTGCCACATTCTCAGCATTCTTCTTACATGCAGCACCCACACCCTCAACATACCCATCCTGTACACCCCCCACTGCCTCCCCCTCATCCAGGGCACTCTTCTCATGCCCCGCATACTCAGCATCACCATGGACAGCCAGCTCCTTCCTCCACTTCAACCAGCACTAAGCCCAAACACAGTGGCATCAGCACAATAGTCTAGAACACACTGACCCTTTTAATAACTGTAGTTTTAAAACACAGTTATAAAGGCACTTACAGGAAGCAGCAAATAAACTGTCAATTTTTACCCAGCCAAAAAGTTGAATTGACTTTTGTGAGCTTGAAGCCTTGCTCTTACTAAATAAAACCCTTCAAATTAGTGTGATTGACATTAGTTTGACTTATCTACTTGGTAGAGGCTGGCCTTCTGGCCCATTCTTATCTTCAGTTGCCTTGAAAACCTGCTGCTTGCTGAACACTAATAAAGCTACTTTTTCCACTGAATCCTTGACAATTTTACATGCATAATAAAAACTTAACCTATAAAAAAATACAGGAAATTTTGATTCAGAACCAAGTGTTGCATTCTTGCTCTTTTATTGTCACTGGGCAAAAAAATAAGTAGACCTGATATGGTTGATGAAAGTACGTAAGTAAACTTTATATAATATAAATATATACATATAAATATATATATATATACACACACACACACACACACACAGATGCTGTATAGTTAACATTTGTGCTTGGAAAGATTTTTTTTCAGTCCACAAAACTAGCAATATAGACTTTACAAGGAACTCCACTTACTTGATAGGACAGTACAATAGGTGAATAGTATATGAAAGAGTAGACCAAAAACTTAAAATGCTAGAAACAAAATTCAAACATTTCAGTATTTTCATTGAAAAGTCTTCTGGACTTACTAAGATCTCTAAGCAATCATTACTAAATGTGCCAAGTAACATAGCATTTAACTGTTGTAGTCAAATATTGCTTTGTACAAATCCTTATTTTACTAACATGATAATATCATACGTAATCAGTATTATAACTGTTCTGCTGTTTCAGGTAAGCAAACTAGTTAAGATGCAGTAACTATACAGTAGCAGCATGGGATAATCATTCATCAGTGGTTATCTCAAAGCATAGGTTACACAAGTTCTTAGACACTTTAAAGGCTGTGATAACTGTGAATTTACATGATCCACATTTCTTTTTTTTAATGCATATGATTTAATGGACACATATGAAGAGTTGTATGAAAGGTGCATGCATACACTGCAAAAACATTCATCTCAAGCATAAAAACTACAGACATCCATCCTTCAGCCTCTTCATTTCCTGTTCACCATATCTCATTTTTCCCAGTTAAAATTAATTCTACTTTAAGTGTTTCTAGATAGAGCTGCTTTGAAACTTGAAAGTTTATTTAGTATAGTTTTTATTGTAATTCCATGTAGCCATGTGCTAGCAAAGAAGTGGTTTCACCATTTTTATTCATCGCATCTGTTAGTTTCCAAGTACACAGCACTCAGCAGGCTGAGTTTATACTCGAACCTTTACTGTCATAGTCCAGATAGTTGCAAGACATCACATGAAATCCAGCTGTGCTGTTTTTGCTTATGTGTTGTAATCAAACCATTTGCAAATTTGAGATTTTTGTATCCCCAAATCCTGTACAAAATTATACATGGTGCGTACTTTGTAGTTTCAGCATTTGAGCCACTGCAAGGACTTTGCACCTAAACGATAGAAACAAAGGAACTATAACCGCAAAGCTGTACCAGCCAAAATGCAAACCTTGAAGAGGACAAAAATAAAGTTCCAATATGAGATGGGTTTAAAAAAAAAAAGAAGAATCAAAACTCTCTGTCTTGTTTAAACAATAATAATTTACTGGAGCATTGTGTGAGGGAGGAATACTGGGACAATGAGAACAAAAAGGGTGAACTTTCCATGTTGGGTTACTCTTTTGTCTTTTAACTTTTGTTTTTTTTATTCCCCACTCCTTTTCATACCATTGATATCATAATACCAGCAAAACTGCAACCTGAGCACTTTGTTAATCTCCATAGAGAGCAAATACAGCAATCTAGAGTTTAGCCTTTTGTTTAATTCTGTCCTTGTTTATTTCCCACATGTGCAATATTTTTTTTTTCCTCCTGCTCTTTCTCCTATAAATTAATCTTATTATGAAAGAAACAAGTCTTTTTTATCATCATTCATGCTATCCTAAATTCTGCGGCTTACTTTAAAATGGCTCATCTAGCCCCCTAAGGCTCTGTTCTTTGCAGTTTAAAAATACTGTTCTTATAAGGGAAAGTAGAACTGTCTGCATGTCATCTAATGTTTAATAGTGTGAGGCTACACTCTACATATTGTATATTTGCAAAATATATCAGTGTTACTGTTGATATTTAGTTGAAGTAAAGTGATAACATATTTAAATATGTAGGCTTTTCTTCATACCTTTGTACCAATAGTAGAGTCTAAACGTAATTTATAGGTTGTTCCAGAAAAGATAAAGATTCCATTTGGGTACAAAAGTTTTCTTTCTGAAACTATATCTTATTATTAAAATAGGGTGAAAACATTCCTCTCAATTGCATGCTATATATTCTGTACATGTTCTAGATATAGACATACTGGCAATAGTGGAAATCCTGCATCCTGAACAAGTGCAGAATATGGAACAGATCTGTTATGCCATAGAGAAAGTACAGTTTAGCCCCAAGACCCAAATATTTCAGATATATTTTTGTTTTGTTTTGTGTTTCCAAATAAACCTTTGGTATAATGTAGTTTTACTTTATACACCACATATTAAGCCATGTTCACTGATTTTTTTTTTCCTGTATAATTGACTGAATGTGCAGAAATTGTCATAATCTTGTGCATGTAACAAACCATCCACACATTTTCATACACATACAGAAAAAGGGTGCTGCCTTCTCCAAGGTGCACTAGGTTGCACATGCAAAGTCAGAAAGTGTCTTAAAACTAGCTAAAAAATCTAGTCCTTTGAAAACACAATCTTTAGAAACTTTGTCATAGTTAAGTCAATGATCAGAGATACAGTGGACTCACTATCCCTTGTTTGGAAGTAATTATTTCTAAGAAACAATTATGTCTTGGTGTTAGCATAAGTCTTTAAGAGCTTTGCTGCTCGTTTAGGGGAGCAGTCTAGCTGGTCAAAATGCACCATAGATTAACATTTGCTTAGAACACAGTAGATCACTCCTAGAAGGGGGAGGTGCCAATATGTTGATCTTGTTTCCTATTGGAGAAAATGAATTTTTCTAGCCTGCAGACAGGGGTAGAATGGAAGGATTTTTGTCATATTTCCTTATTGATTAAAAATCAGCACAAAATACTGTAGAGGGACCATGTTTCTCTGTTCCAATAAATAATGTGGCTAAGTAATGTCAAAGTGAAAGAATTAAAAGGAAAACTGAAGAATGCAGATTGCAAAAAAATCTTTTCTGGGACAACATTCAAATATGTATTTTTTTTTAATTTTTTAAGTTAAAAATAAAATGTACATACAAAAAAAGCTCATTCTAATATAATGTACATGTCTTGTATTGCTAAAAAAAGTCTTCAAACATACCGTGTAGAATGATTTTCCCATCATGTACTGCATGCAGCAGAAGCCTCTTGTTTCTTGATAAAATGAGCTGAAAGATGGTCAGCAGATATTTAAACAATGAATCTCTAGATGTTGACTTGCTGTTTCATATGAAGCTGTGTGTTTTCTGCAGTTAAGCATGCATTTTGCTGTTTCCGTTGTAAAATATCATCACACTTCTTGCCTGCAAAATGAGTTATTGTGTATATATTTAAAACAAACATGGAACCAATAACAAGATTAAACTGGGGGAGGGTGGTGGGAATGGGACCAAGTAGGGGGAATAGATAATTCTCTAAATTGTATATAGTGTGTAAATTAGTATTACTTATAAGTCTGCAGTCATTTTGAGGTTACCTACAGCACCTGTCTCCTGCTAGGAACTTTAATTCAGCTTTGAGTTGTATTAAACTGTTAGCATCAGGTCTTGAATGCAGACTGTTAAAGACTTCAAGAAACACCATGCTCACAAGAAACTTCTGTTCTGGGGAGGCTCAAGACCCATTTTGTAACTGGAGAAGAGAGGAGTGCTTTCATTTTAATATGCATTCTGTTTGTAAGTAGTAGCAGACCTTATTGATGTAAAACTCTAACTGTGATCATGTGGAGAAATTAAATAAATCATTTAAAACTCTCTCTGTTTCCCACTTTTGTGCAGTTCAAGAACTTTGGTTTTGTAGACTGGAAATAGAGGGTTGGTGTTTGATCTCCATTTTTTAATGGAAGCTAAATTGAGGGGAACTGCAATTTTGTTCTAATGATTCTGGACACACCATTAAAGATTTATTTTTGGTGTTACTGTAAGTGAACGTAGTCCAGTAAGGAAGTTAAGGGGAGGTATGACTGACTTGAGCTTGACAGAGTGAGGCAGGACAAATTAAGAGGTTTTTTTGCACGGCACACCCAAAACCTTTCAAACTTGTTTAATAGGAACCCAGTCTTGAAACTTCATCTTAACATGAAGATGAAGTGTGGTGCCTTTGGGATGTAGTCAGCTGGGCGCTATATTTAGGTCAGCTGTGTGGCAATTTCTTTATTGCCAGCATTGGTTATTATGTTTGGCACTTTTAAAATCTTACCTCTTGTGACTCCTGCTTCACTTAAGGTTTGATTAACAACTCACTGAAGTTAATGGGAATCTTTTTTTTCTTTAACTTGAATATTTTTTCTAGTCTGACTCCCTGAATAATATGGGCCATAGGACTTTCCAGAATTCATTTGTGTTTCAACTTCATTAGCTATAGTTAGGCAAAACCTGGGACAGGGAGACAGCTAAGAAACTAACTGGATCAGAGAGGCATGAGCTTTTGTAGACAACAATCTATTTTGTCAAATACTGATGTTTGAATCAGTCTCTAATGGTGCCTATGCATGTGCTCCAACGCATTTGAATGAGAACGTGTCAGAGCTGACTCGGTTAATTGAGTCTGCTGGAGTGTTCTAACTAGAATGCTCCAGCATGTCTCACCAGCACGTGAATTAAGCATCCTGCATTTCAAAAAGGATGCAGGGTGCTTTTAAAACTCATTGACTGAGCTTTAGTTAAAGTGCCCCTGTAGCCATCTTGAAATGTGAGATGCTTAATACATGTGACACTGCAGAGTTTAACTAGAGTGTCTGTCTGGGAGGCCCTCTAGGGTCCCACTGCCTACCCTAGAGCACATGTATAGATACCCTTTGATGCCACCCTGTACTACTTTCTGCCTGGCATAAGACAAACACAACTAACCACCTCAATAGCTATGGAAAAAATAGAACATATCTTTTTCTTTAAAATCCAGTCCTGATTTAAAAATTTCCTGTGGAGAATGTACCATAATTTTTAGTAAGTTGTTCCCACGGTGATGTATCCTGTTAAAATATCTTTTTTCTAACCTGAATTTGTTAGCTTCAACTTCCAGCCATTGTATCTGGCTCTTCCTGAGCTGAATAGAAGAGCTCTTTGTTACCAAATTTCTGTTCCCTATGTAGATACTTACACACTGGGATCAGGTCACTCCTTTGCTTTCTCTTTGATAAATTCTTTGGTCTTTCACTGTTCACTATTTCAGTTCATTCATTGAATCATTCTTGTGGCTGCTCTCTGATTTTGCTCCAGTTGCTGAAGTATGGACACAAGAATTGGAATCAGTGCACCAGGAGTACTTGTACAAGTAGGGTGACCATGCATCTGGGTTTGGCTGGGACAGTCCTGGATTTCATGGGCCTGTCCCAGCTGATTGGTGAAGATTAAAAGGAGCATCTCAGAATCACAGGGCCACAGGGCACAGTCTAGTGGGGAAGTGAGCAACATGGTGCAGCAGGAAGATGGGCAGGCAGGCACCACTGCTGCCCACCTGCCTGGCACACCATGCTGCTCTGCCTCTGCCTGCAGTAGCACTGCTGACTTGTTAGATGGGGGGAAGTAGTATTCCAGATTTCCTGTTGTCCCATTTGATCAACCTACATACAAGGATCATCTTTCTGTCCCATTGGTAATATAACTCTTACTCAGTATTTCTGCTTATGCATCCAAAATCTGCACTAGGCTTTTTGGCCACATCACACTGGTAGCTAAAGTTTAACTGATCATCTGCCATGATCCTCAAGTCCTGTTCAGAGTTGCTGTGTCCAGCAGAACCTGTGAGTACAACTCAGTATTCAGATCAGGCTTGGAGAGCAGATGCAGCCTGCTCTGAGTAGTGATTGGTTAACCAGGGATTCTGCACTTCTATAGCACCTAAATAGACTTCTGTTGTCACCTGTGCCTACATTTATTTGTTGTGCATCTTAATTTTCTACACAAAACAGGATCACCAGATCTTATTTTAATATATGATCCAGATAAGATTTGTGTAGGCTTGGGATTGTTCCTTTGTTTCAGTTTTTTCAACTCTTCTTCCTTGGTTTCAACGAGATTATAGTTAGACTATAAAATCTCAATTAAGACTCAGATGAGGCTATGAATTCAAGCTCAAATTTTTGTGTTTACTTGTTTGTTTATTCTTCTACAAATTACAGGAGAATCTTGAATTGGTTGAGAGAATAGTCAGTTATGATGTGCTGCTGTGTAACTAATTTCAAGAAGTGCATCCTGAGCAATGATTCAGTGATAGGTAAGTACCTATTCATCACAGGGTATCCCCAAATATGTCCCCCAGAGCACCTCATTACAGTCCATTAGAGGATACCTTGCACAGGTACTCTGCCATATGAATTTCTGATTTCACAGCTCAAATCTGGTGGTTCAGTTTCATTTTAGAGACAAAGTCAAGCCACAGTGGAGTTTACAGCTCAGCAGGAACTTCTGGGCACTACTGTGAAAAAAAAATAATGTGGAAGTGATGTTGTAGTGGTAATGGTCCAAGAGATATGTTGCTGTGATATATATTCCTACCTTATATCTAACCCCCCTCCCTCCAAACACATCACATGATAAATATTGCTTGACAAAGATTTCTGTGGGTAATATCTTTTTTTGGACCAACTGCATGGTTAAGAGAGATTCAAACAACCTTTCTGGTACATGGCATATCCTTTCTCAGGTGTGAGAAAAAAGTTGGCACAGCTTGAGTGAAGCTGGAGCAATGGTCTGCATAAAACTCAACATGTAAATAAAATCACTCTTCTGTTTTATGATTTATAAAATAATATTTTTTCATCTATAGTATTGTTTAAAAATAATCTTTTCTTAATTTACCTTCAAGTATATTATAAAAACTAAAAATAACCACTCTCTCCTAATTGTTTGCTTTAACTCAGTTTAAACATAGAATTTAATTATTTCAAACCTTGCATCACTAAAGATTAAAGAAAATTATAACATCCACAGAAAACTGTAACATCCACCTATTAATATAATGGTAGGTGGAGCTACAGTGGTGGTTGGAACAAAGAGTAACTGAAAGAGAAAATTCAAAGTAGGAGAATATCTCAGGATGAACATCTCCCTTCATGCCTGGTATCATGGTCTGTTCTTAAATTCAGTAAAGCATTCCAAGTTTCCTGGCATATGTTTAAACTGAGCATTATCTATTTTACAACAGAAAGCTCAGGTGTTGAAAATTGTGTCTTCAAATGTGTTCCCATTTTTGTGCATTTTATATGGTGAGAATATATATAACGGCATACTAACTTTCCACTGATGTCAAACTGTTCTACATGGGGTTTTTCCAGCAGTTTTTAAAAGATCTGGATTATAACCTTATCACTATTATTTTGGACAAAACAGGCAATCAGAAAATGATAAAAGCCTTAGAAACAATCCTGAAATGACAGAGCGAGGTGCTTGATGTCCTAATAAGTCTTCACCATATTTACCTTATGTATCAAATTTATATTGCCATTTGTTTCTTTGATTACTTGGTAATGACCAACTAATGATATTCACAGGAATTCTCTGTATTCAATATTTGTTCCCCAGTCTACTATAATATTTGATTTCTTTCAGAAATCTTACATATAACAGTTTTTTTTATATTGAACATTTTGAAGTACATGAACATTATTCATCTATTTGGAAAAACAATTTATAGTGGTTGCAGGAGCCTATGCTCATTTCTTAATATTCATAATTTATATCATAATAATATTGGGTTCCCTAGGTTCTTAGTGTTTTATTCTTTTTCAGTATTGCAGTTAGTGGGGCCCAGAATATTGTTAACCATTAACTTTGATAGAACCTGACACATTGTAACCAAAGGCACTGTCTTCTAGTCTGTTTTTATAGTTACTCAAATGAATGCTAACCACAGTGTAATTCTAACATTCTGTGACATAATATAAATTATACTTCAACAAATATAATTTACTGACAATCTGACTTCCATAAATTAATTGATGTACAATAGGAACATATCACCATAAATGAGTACGATAGCTACTTTTGTATACAATATAAGAAAGTGTTCTCATGGGGAAGCATCCCTTGCACTAAACTTGCAATTAATATCAGATGCAAGCAGTTAGATATAGTACGCTTAATTAAGACTATTTAAGAAATAACTTGGGGAAAATTTTACACGTTTTTAAAGTAATATGTGCCGTGTGTGTATTCTTTTTGAAAAATCCCTAGTTTTTGAGAGCTTTAACAACTTGAATTTTTTGCATATTGGATAAAAATAGTTCTTGGTATAAGCAGATAAAACCAAGATAGTGACTCTAAAAAGTACTTTTAAGCTGTATAAGTCAGCCACCTTAGGCATATGCTCCCAGCTAAAGGAGATGTGTATGAAGTTTTAAGCATAATTATAGAATCATAGAAAATTAGGATGGAAGAGACCTCAGGAGGCCATCTAGTCCACCCCCCTGCTCAAAGCAGGACCAGCCCCATTCCAGACAGGGCTTTGTCAAGCTGGGCATTAAAAACCTCCAAGAATGGAAATTCCACCATTTCTCTAGATAACCCATTCCAGTACTTCACCACCCTCCTAGTGAGAGTTTTTCCTAATATCCAGCCTAAACTTCTCTTGCTACAGTTCGAGACCATTGTTCCTTGTTTGTCATATGCAAACACTGAGAACAGTTTAGCTCCATCTTCTTTGGAACCACCCTTGTAGTTAAAGGCTACTATCAAATCTCCCTCACTCTTCTCTTCTTCAAACTAAATAAGCCCAGTTCCCTCAGCCTCTTCTCAGAGGTCATGTGTCCCAGCCCCCTCACCATTTTCATTGCCCTCTGCTGGCCTCTCTCCAACTTGTCCACATCCTTTCTGTAGTGCGGGGCCCAAAACTAGACACAGTATCCTAGATGTGGCCTCACCAGTGCAGAATAGAGGGAAATAATTACTTCCCTGTATCTACTGGCAACAATCCTACTAATGCACCCTGATGAGTGTATCTACACATGCTTGAGATCTGGGAGCAGTTTACTTGTGAATAAATGCTCCTGGGCAGTCATTCACATATGCAGGGAAGCAGGAACAGGTTTGCTGCTAGTAGCAAAGAGCTGTCCTGCTTCCTGGGACCCTGCAGTAGTCCCCTGCTGCCACCAGTGGGGGTCTAGGCTCTAGGGAGCACTGGGCCAGGGGCCAAGACTTACCCACCCCTGTGGCTCTTCCCAAACCTTGTGCCTTGAGCACCTGATCAGGACATGGGACTGGGACCTGCCTCTGACTGGGACAGTTCCCAGTCCCTACTCCATGATTGCAGTGGGGCTGCTCCTTGCTCAGCTCCATGATTAAAGACCTGGGCAGGGAACAAGCTCCCCAGTCCCTGCCAGCAGGAAGCTCCCAGCACTGGTCCCACGACAGCAGAGTGCCTGCTCGACATTCTTGGGGATGGGGCTAGGAGATAAGGATCTCCCAGTGCCAGCCCCACACTCAGGGAGCTGGCACTGGGAGATAAGGACCTCCCAGCCCTCTCCCTGTAATCTCCGAGCTGGGGGCTTGGACCTCCCTGCTGCTGGGGCAAGGAGGCATAGCCCCCCTCCCTCCTCTCCCTCAGGCTCTGGTGGTGGAGCCTGCCCCAGCAGCAGGTAACTCCTGGGAGCAGGGAGCAATTTCTTGCCCCCTGGTACCTGGCTGACCAGGAGCAGACTTGCTCCCAGTCAGGCAAAAACATGAGATTTACGGTGCGGTAAGTGTGTGCACATGTAAATGCACACACTTACTGCATAGTAAACTATGCTACTGCACAGTAAAATGATGCTAATAGTCTTCTTGGCAACAAGGACACACTGTTGGCTCATATTCAGCTTATTGTCTATTGTAACCCTCAGGTCTTTTTCTGCTGAGCTGCTGCTTAGCCAGTTGGTCCTAAGCCTATAATGTATTGGATTCTTCCATCCTAACTGCAGGACTTTGCACTTGTCCTTGTTGAACCTCATGAGATTTCTTTTGTCAGTCTTCCAATTTGTCCAAGTCATTCTGAATCCTAGCCCTACCCTCTAGCATATCTACTACTCCCCAGAACTTGGTATCATCTGAGAACTTGTGGAAGGTGCACTCCATCCCATCTTTAAGACCATTAATGAAGATATTAAACAAAATCAACTCCAGGACCAATCCCTGGGGCACTGCACTTGATACCAACTGACTAGATAGCTGATCACTACCCATTGAGCCCAACCATCCAGTCAGCTTTCTATCCACCTTAAAATCCATTCGTCCAAGCCGTACTTCCTTAGCTTGCTTGCAAGTATGCTGTGAGAGAGTGTATCAAAATCCTTGCTTAAGTCAAGATATATCATGTCCACTGCTTTCACCACACCCACAGAACCAGTCATTTCATCATAGAAGGCAATCACATTGTTCAGGCATGACTTGCTGACTTTCTGATCACTCGCTTCTCTTCCAAGTATTTAGAAATGGATTCCTTGAGGACCTGCACCGTGACTTTTCTGGAGAGTGAGGTGAAGCTGACTAGCCTGTAGATCCCTGGATGCTCCTTCTTCTCTTTCTTAAAAATAGGCACTACATTTGCTCTTTTCCAATCATCCAGGACCTTCCCTAGTTGCCACAAGTTTTCAAAGATAATGGCCAGCAGCTCTGTAATCACATCAGCCATTTCCCTCGGCAAAGCTTTAGTCCCTGATTTGATTTGGCAGAGATTTGGCCCAATTTGGTGGCCAAATCTCTGAACGGAATTAGAGGACTCTTTAATCTCTCCAAATCAAATTGTAACCCTCCGAATCTATTCGAAGAGATTGGGAAAGATTTGGCAATTCAGACATAGAGACAGCTTTAAATTTTTTTTTTTTTTCACATGCGTCTAAGTAGCAGGGGCTCATGAATGTTCTGATGCTGAGGCATATGGAGTGTCCCACAGAAGCATGAGGGGCTCCCCAGTACACTTGGCAGCTGACCCAGAAGTGTACCAGAAGCACTTCTGGTCCACTTCCGGGTCTGTTGGGGAGCTCACTGGAGCACCCCAGGATTGGTGACTGAGGTCTGAGGGGGCACCTGGGGTCCTCCTGAAGCCAATTGCCAAGGAAAGGGAGTACGGGGGGGGGCCCCCCAGTGCTTTCCCTGGCAGACCTGGAACCAGACCAGAAGTGCTCCTGGTCCACTTGTGGGCTTGTCACCAAGCATGTGGGGGCCCCCCCTGCACTCCTGTGGGATGCTTCATGCACCCCAGCATTGCAGCAATCATAAGCCACCTCAAGATATGTAGAAAAAATTTTTAAGGCTGTGTCTGTTTGAATCACTGATTCTCCGAATCGGCATCGAATCTTCAGATTTGGATTAAGCTAAATTGAATCGGGGACAGTGATCCAAATCAACGAATCGAATCACTGTCCCTGATTTGGGCTGGATCCGAATCAATTGGGGCCCGTTTGCACACCCTTACTCAGCACCATTGGATGCATTACATCCAGCCCTATGGACTTGTATACATCCAGTTTTTCGAAATAGTCCCTAACCTGTTCTTTCACCACTGAGAGCTTCTCACCTTCGCCCCAAACTGTGCTGCCCAGTGCAGTAGTCTGGGAGCTGATGTTGCCTGTGAAGACCAGTTAAATCCTGGTTGGTTGACTGTAGAGTCAGAGATAACGTGATGATTGATTGGTGTTTGTGCTGACCATTCTTCATGCCATTGAGTAAGGAAGGAAAAGCCAGAGGGTTCTGAAAGGGCAGACCATTTTGGACATCCCGAGGGGGGTCAAGCTAATATAGGGTGGAATATGTCCCAATGCACTGGCAGCATAGGATTATCATGGAGTCTGGCTAGTATGTTTGCTATGGCATTTGTGCAGGAGAAATGATGGGGAGCAATGTTACTAGGGACTAGTAACCATGGAAGTAGAGTGGGGTGCATTGTGCCTGACACAAGATGCATGTCTCCAACAGGTGCAAGTTCCAAATTTGATAAGTCAAGAGCTTGGGAAGCAAAGGTACTGTCATCAGCATAATCAGTTTTTCACGAACCAGTTGCAGGCAGGTCGTTAATGTACAGGTTCAAAAGGAGAGGTGCAGTACTGATCCCTGAGGGAGGCCATTGGTTTGATGTGTCCAAGAGCTAGTTTTCTTGGCTTTAAAGCACTGACCATGTGGTAATAATTCAAATAGGCAAGTGACCCAGTGTGGTAGAATTCCTGATATTTTTTCCAGATATTGTCATATGCTACTGTTAAATCAAGGAAAACAACACCAGTCTTCATGTTTTTCTGAAAGCCATTTTCAAAGAACACAGTTAAGGCTAGAACTTGATTACAAGTACTCCAACCATGGTGGAATCCAGCTTGGTCTGGGCTTAGGACAGAATCAATTACTGGAGAACTAGAATACTGGAATGCAGAACTAGTCTCTCGAGCATCTTGTAGCAGACACTCAGGAGGGAGATCGGTCAGTAGCTTGCTGCTGATTGTAGGCCTTTGCCAGGCTTGTGTAGGCCAATGATTTTTGCTTGGCGCCATGCAGATGGAATTTGTCCTGCATGCATAATATGGTTGAAGAAGAGTAGAAGCCAGTTATGAGCTTGAGGACCAAGATATTCTGAAACTCTGGCTGCACGTTGTCATAGCCTATTGCAGTTTGAGATTTTAATTTGCACAGCACAGAGTCGAGTTCTGTTGATAAAAAGGTTTGTGGATGATCTTGGTTTTGAACATTTCAAGGGAATGATGCCATTCTTCACATATTCTTTGCTCAAAATCCTTGTTATGGGGAGACTCTTGCAACTTTCAGAAGGTAGCTGCTAATGGCGTTGGTGTTAGTAGATTTGCTCATTACTTTGGGCTGTGCTCATTTATTAGGGACACGTTTCTAGGGTCTTAGTAATTCTATCAATGTGCTGCTTGTGTTACTTGTGTTTTTATACAGAGCTGTATATCTCCCTTCTGCAAGTCCTCACCCCCAATGGAGCTATCTTGCAAGATTCAGTTTCAGTGGGGCTGGGTTCCTCCAGTCACCAAATCAGTCATACACACAAATGCACACAATTTAATGTAACACGCCTGACCCGGCCAGGTCAATCAGCATGGACAGACTGATACCCTCATATGCCAAGAATCAGTTAGCAACAATACACTGCAGTCAGACACAGGTGAACAGAATCCCGCTGAATCTGGCTGAGTGTCCAGCTGACACCGTCATGGGCCAGCATTCAGTTCATTAGGACACGTCTGAGTCAAACTGGGTCAATCAGCCTGTACAAACTGATCCCCTTATGTGTTTCAAACTCAGCATGTCCCAATCCTTAGCCTCTTGATGAGCAGATCCCACAGTATTTTTGGGCTTCACAAGGATCTTTAGCTTAGGTAAAAGAAGCGTTGCTGCAGAGCAAGTGGGGAAGGAGAAGTAGAGAAGGAAAAATATACTCAGTTACTACCAGTTTGACTATAAAAGTTATTTATTGCTAAGTATATGAAATATATAATGATACTAATAGTAACAGATATGCAAAGGAAAACAAATACAATTACAATACTACCCTTATTTCACTAAGTATTTGGGGAAACTTAGCTTAAACTTAACTAATACAGTTCAGGTTCAGAAATCTATGCCTAGAGAGAAGAGAGAGAGAGAACTGGGATCTCACCAGTCCAAGGCACTCAGGTTTCAGTGCTGACAGGTAAATTTCTTAACACAATCCTTTAAGGGAGACGATCTGTTTCTTCCATTTTCTCAAGAAGAACAGCAGGTGGTGTGAGAGAGAGAGTTTTCCTCTTGAAGCACACACACTTTGCTGCTTTTTTTTTTTTGTTTTTTTTTTTACAGACTTTTATACTCTCAGTTCAGCTTCCTCAAAGCATTCTCAATAGTGTACATCACAGCTTGAAATTCCTATGGATAGCAGATATACTGATGGGATATCTCATGGTTTCTTCAGAAACAATAGATAGCTTGCAGCATCAGGGTTTTGGATTTTTCTTGTGAACAAGCATGACTTTTCCAGATCTTACTATAGTGTTTTTACAGACTTAAAGCAGTTATTGGAGTGTTCATAACCTTTGGTGGGGGAGGACTTCCACCAGTCATCCCGGGAAAAGTATGACAACATTTGTGGTCAGGACTCCAACAGGCTGGACACTGTGATGAACCCCTTTACGATTGCTCAAATGTTGCCCATACCCCCTCTGACTTCGTCGCTTTCCCTCAGCATTCCCTAACTCAGCACTGGCAACCGAGTTTTAGTCAATTAAGTTTAAATAAGCCTCCCATAGTGGGACCATGGAATGTATGACCTGAGATGTCTATTAAACTTTACTTCTGCTTAGAGATGTTGGAGGGGGGTGTCCTTTGTAAATCCAGATTAGAACTGGTCTGATAATCCTGAGCTGGGTGTGTGTAAATGTGGATTGATTAGCATTTGGAGCACAGATTCCTCATCATGCAGTGCTCCCCTGCTTCTCTGATCCCAGAATTCATTGCAGTCTCTGCTTCAGGCTTTCTGTTCTCCATCTCCCATGTAAATGAATTGTTATCTGGTTCCATCTCGGATACAAATGAGACCTAGGGCAGTTGTTTCACTCTCGTCACCCTTATTTAGAGGGTTTTAGGTGCATCTTCCACTGTATCTTAATCAGTTTTGTTTGTGGTGGGGGCGGGGGGAGAATTCTTTGCGAGTCAGACAGGCTGTGTCCTGTGCCAGGGTTCCCCAAGAACATGGAGCTGAGCGGTAACACTGACCAACACAGATGGTTGAATTTGGGCTGGGAGACATTGAGCTGCTCTCAGGTGGTGAATGAAACCCCAGTTCCTCCAGCTGGAGTGACAGAAATTAAGACATGAAGTTGAGTCCTCCCAGTGGTCCTGACAAGCAATATCAAATGATTCAAGCAGGTGATCTGTGATAGCTGGATCTTCAGATGTTTCATGCTCATCTAATAGAGCAGTACACTCACCATCCAAGCAAGGAGTATACAGAGGGTGAAATTTGGGACTTACAGGGGATTGTGCTGGTTCATAGACAGAACCACAGAAATGCTTATAGGCTTCATGAACTTGGGTCCATACTCTTCATGAAGGTGGGTCCATACTCTTCTGCTTTCCTTCCTTTCTTTCCGCAGGATCCTCAATCATCTTGTCACTACTGCCAAAATTGCCATTCACTACTACATTCCCCACCAATTCTTCCCTGTTTGTGAACAGCAGGTCAAGAAGAGCGTGGCCTCTAGTTGGTCTGTTTGACACTTGCACCAGGAAATAGTTTGTAATGCTCTCCAAAACTTCCTGGATTGCCTGTGCACTGCTGTGTTGCCTTCCCAGTAGATGCCAGGGTGACTGAATAAGTACCAGGACCTGGAAACTTCTGCTACATGTCTGAAGAAAGCCTCCTCTACCTCATTTATAGTTATATTATGGCTATATTATGGATCAGATAATGGCTGGCTGTTACAAAAGCATAGTGGGAATGGTATAACTGCTTTCACTCTGTCCTGGATAGTATCAGGGACAGTCCTTGCTACTGCCTGCTAGGACCATTACTATTTCCTGCTATATGGGTCTGCTTCTGTCATTGTTTTGTTGGCAAAACTCTGGCATCAGAAGATGTTATGATGGCAAAAGGGAATTTTTTGCTGGCTTGACCCCATACCACCTCTCCTAACAACAGGAGCATAGCTGTGTGCAGATAGTGGGGTTTAGTGGGTGTTTGTGTGTCATTTTCAGGCTCCTAGCCAATTCTGCTATGCTGGCCAGATTTTAGTGTAGACTAGTGATGCTCAACCTTCTGCCCTGCAGGCCAGAGAATGGCACAGGACCCATCTTCAGGCTGGATAAACCCTGAGGCCTAGCACTGCCCCCACCTGCGCCTTCTCTGCTGGGATTGGGTTCTGGGGGCCCAGTACCACCACTACTTCCTGCTGGGTTGGGTCCTGGTGCTCTGGTGCTGATGGCTAGAAAATGGTATTTAGAGGTTTGCTTTTGGGAATTTCTGTATAGTTAATAAATATACAGTAAAAGCTCCCCCAGGAATGGGGCATCCCCCAGGAATGGGGGATGCTGGGTAACAAAATATGCCAGTTAATTGAGTGATCTGAATAGGCATCCTTGCTTGTTCGGGCTGCCGCTTCTCCCGCTGCGTCCAAGGCATCGCTGCCTCTCCTGCAGCATTACCACCCTGCAGAAGGGAGGTGGCCCCACACAACCTGTTATGCCCCCAGACCATTGGGACTTGGAGAAACCAGAAGAGCCATGGGAGGCACTTCTGGTTTCACTTTACCTGACAAGCCGGAACTCCGGTTAATAGATCATGGCAGCTTGTAAGGTGCCAGTTAACGGAGCTTTTACTGTATATGCATTAGAATAATAGTCCATGGCAGCAGCAAGGGTTAATTGATTTCTAAAGGCCTAGTCACACAGCCAGAAAGTTCTCATAGCTTTAAGGCAGACAGGGTGTCTAACACAGGAAGGCCAAAGGATATACACATAGCCTGGGAAATTATGGGCATACACTACACTGTTCCATAACATGAGATTAGATGGCAGAAGCTCACAAGGCCCAAGAGAGTGAGGGCCTGAGGTTCTGATTTTGGGAAAGCAGACCAAATTAGGAGAAGGTCCAGAAAGTCCAAATTAGGATGTGTCCATGTGATGGGCATGTGCAACAAAGGAATGTGCTGACAGGGCACAACATGGACAGTATGACGACCACAGAAAGAGCAATCAGTGATAGCCATGAATGAAGTCATCAGGAGGGGAAAAGAATTCAAAAGCAGAGACTTCAGAGTAACAAAAGGTCCCCATACCTGAGAGGGGTCCCTGAGGCCAACACGGACAGAGCACACACCACCAACCTGTCTCATCCACCTCACTAGGAAGAGGAGAGGGGACCTCAGCCTCTGACCTCCAAGCTGCTGACATCTCACATTCAAGAAGGAACATTAAAGTGAAGCTTGCGTCCTAGCCAGATGTATCTTGACTCTGATGATAGTCCTAGGATTGGTAATTATAAAATTGCTCATTTTATTCTTTTCTGTTATCACTGTGTATCAATAAATTTGCCTATTATCATATAGAAAGGTAGTGGTCAATATGAGGGTTTTGGGTCCTCCAAAACAAGTCATCCGGATCCTAAATCCAGTGCCAACAGTTGTCACCCCCTATCAGCCCCCCCCCCTCCCCCATATGGGGATCAGGTCCTGGGTCACAGTGCCACCTGGTCGCAGCTTTGCAAGCTGGGATTGGGTGGTGCCTGATCTAGTGCATGAGGCCTGAGGTTCCCCATGGGTCTGGAAATTTGGCAGCAGGGGAATGGATGACACAGCACCACTGGCCAGATCTGGCCCACGGGGCTGGAAGTTGAGCACCCCTGGTTATACACCAGGGTAGGCAAAGTCCAGCCTATGGGCTGGATCCGGTCTGCAGCAGACTCCATTTCCTAGCAGCCTGTGGTGGCAACTCCTGGCTGATCCTGCCAGACTCAGCCCCACTGCCCAGACACCCAGACCCATCCATCCAATGAGACCCATGCAGGCAGGGCACATAGCTGGGATGGGGCTGCAGCCAGGAACAAGATGGTCAGGCAGGGCCAGGGAGACCCTGGGATCTTGGGGCAGTGACAGTACAAGAGCCAGGGCTGGGATCAGGGAAGAGCCACAATCCACTACCCACATATGTGTGACAGGCACCTGTACTGTGGACAGGGGCATGCAGGGAGCAGATCACAGTTCTGACCCAACCTGGGCTCTATGCTGTCACCACTGCAAAATTCCACCTCTGGCCCTGGAGCAGCTCTCTGCCCAGCCATGAGTCCTGCCCACACACCTCCCAGCTGGTCTCCATGGAGACCCCAGGAACGCACAGCCATGACAGCACAAGGCTGGGGCAGAGCCCCAGTTCTGCAACCCTGCACTGTCACAGCCCTGTGCTCCCAGGGTCTTCCTGGAGACCAGCTGAGAGCTGCATGGGCACGGGCTGCTGGGAAATGGAGTCCAGCCACTGGCTGGATCCACCATTTTGCCTACCCTTGTTATAGACTAAGCCGTAAGTATTGCAGAAAGTACACACGTCATAGTTTAGGAAGGCACTGTCCCTCTCATCCAGGAGGGGAATAGAAAGAACATTCAGAAGATCAAGGTGCTCCATAAACAAGCTCTTAATGATCAGTTCCCAGCTCTAGTAATTCAGATTCATGGTGAGACCCCGGAAAATACTGAGCATTTCCCATATCTTGGAAACCATCTCTTGCAGAAGGCTGACATTGACAAAAAAATCCATCATCACCTCAAATGTGCAAGTGCAGTCTTTGCTGTTCAAAGATCACATCAGACCTGAAACCAAGCTGATGGTTTATTAAGCAGTTGTGATCCCCTCCCCCCCCCAATGTACAGGAGACACCTCAAGTCACTGGAGAAGTACCATTAATGCTGTCTGAGGAAGATCCTTTGAATCCAGTGGGAAGATGGACTCTTGCAAGCAAACAACCATGAGCACTGAGGCGACGATCATCCAACTTCAACTTCACTGGGCCAGACACATCATCCGAGCATCCCACGCTGGACTCCATAAGCACGTTTTATTCTCCCAGCTCAGTCAAGGCATGTGCTCAAGAGGGTGGCAAAGAAAGGGCTTCAAGGATGTTCTCAAGGGCAACTTGAAAAAAAATGCAACACTAACATCAACCTATCCCTGGACCACCCCAAACAGAGGAATCTGCTGCAAGGATTTCAATACTTTGAAATCTTATGACAAAAACAAGAGATGAAAAAGCAGGAGCAGCAGAAACTTTGTTGTGGGCTGAATCAAGAACCCACCCCACATAGAAACCTGCCCACATTGCAACAGAGTCAGTTGATCTGGAATCAACCTTGGCAGCCATTTTCAGACCCGCAGGTAAGAGAACCATGGAAAACAATCATCGTCAACTGTGTGGGATGGCTGAAGAAGAGGAGAGATGGAACTCCACCTTACCTTTTTGTGCTATACGTCCATAGCTAACAAGGAAAAAAACCAAAATCTAAGCACATTATACTAAGGATGTAGCTATAGTACAAATAGCATTGTCCCACCCTGTAGTTATATTCTGTTATATTTGTTCATGTATAGAATTAAGCATGCATAAAGCCAAATCTCGTTTCTTTGCTCAATTTATACATAGCTTTTAGTCAGACAAGTTCAGTTGAAATCAGGGGTGAAATCTTGGCTTCATTGAATTCAATGACAGAATTTCCACTGACTTCTGAAATTCACTCTGGGGTACTACTGGAATGCAGGCTGAGCAAGGACTTCAGGATACAGTCTACTGTCTGTCTGGATTGTAGCCAGTTTAATGAGGGGGTATGCTATTAAAATGTGTATCTGTCCAAAGATCAACACTTTAGCTTTGACTTTGGAATTCATATGTTAATATTGCTTGATAAAGCATGTACCCTACTTGCTATGCATTTTGCAAGAAGCAGTAAGTTTTTTAATCACTATTTGCCTATTTCTGCAGCCATAAAAACTGCAGTACAGTCAACAGCTGGAGAAATAGTGGAGACATAGCATATATTTTTCTGAGTTTCTTCAGTGAGTGTGTAACAGGCCTGTTGAGCACATTTCAGCAATGCTAGGATTGACTTCTTGTTAATGATATTTGGGCCAATATGTTATGCAACATGTTCACAATGAAATTATTACTATGCAAAATGACATCTTCACCTTTAGCCAGTTCTGAGAGGACACTGGCATCTGGCATAGTACATTAGAGAATGGTTATGGTCAGGTTCTATGCTGCCTGTCAGGTGCATAATTAAACAGCACCTCCGTGCGATTCTATTACACTCTGCGCAAGTCCCTGCAAAACCATTAATAGGAAATGTGAGTGGGTGCTTTTCCATGCTGCTTTCTTGCAACACAATCATAAAAATGAAATGATGGTGCATTACAAAAGTTAAATGCATTTACTGGACTTTCAAGACTTCAGCAGGGTGGAACAGAATTGCACTCAGGCATCTCAGTGGACTTAGGTGTCCAATAGGTGGAATAGAATCTGGCCTTTTGATCTAAAATTGGAAGAGGACCCCAATAACACTGAAGAAAATGTTTAATCAGTATGGAAAGCCTGATTCTCATTTCTCACCAGTATGATTCAAGAGTACCTCCCCTAAAACCATTAGAATTTTACCACTCTAATTATAAAACTACTGCAGCCTGTGAGCTTCTCTTGAGATCCTGGGATTCTCAAACAATGAGTGGATTATACTTGATTCATAAAAGCAGTGTATTCTTCTACTACTAACATAATGCTTCTGACATAATACCAACCTTGTATTTTTCATGGTACCTAATTGTAAGTACACCAGGTCTGAAAGGATTATGCTTGAATGAGAAAAATGTTCTTATAAGTAAAAGCCATTTCACACTTTGTAAACACTGTAGGATAAAATAATACTTTACTTATGTGTTAGTGCCTTTCATCCCAAAATACTTTACAAACTGAACAAAAGGATCACTTCAGCTTCTCCACAGTTAAACTGCTGTGAGTGTAAATACCTCAGCTGGTCTGAACTGTTAGATTACTGAGTAGAGAGAAACAGTCCCCAGTGCACCCAAGATTTTTAACTTATTTAGTGAGTTGCAGGGCACAAATAACATCTTGACATTCCCCATGAAATCACCATATTTTATTGCGTCCCATGCCCCCATATAAAACATGTGCCTTGTATCTGGGAAGATGGAATGCTTTTTTTCCTATAGTTATGGCTGCAAGGAACAGACACAGAGCCTAATCTTCAGATCATGCAACCTCCCTTTCCTACTTAATCAAAAGGTGAAATCCTAATTGCTGCTGAAGACTGGTCTCCATGGGTGGATCCATTAACACAACTACCCTGGGTGCCAACAGGGGTGGGAGACAAAATAGTAGCTTTTGTCACAGCTGTGTGGTTGCAATTGCAGCAGCAACAGTCACTGGAAATTCTGTTGCCCCTGTGTGAGGCAGCTGCCCCCAGGTGCCCTGTCATGTTGTTATGCTGCTGGGTGTATCATGACATTGAAAAGAGCTAAAAACAGTCTGCAAGGCTGTGAAATAGGAGAGGAGAGACTAGGAATAACTAGCAGCAGATGGCAAAACTCCTGGAAGAAAGGCTAACTTGATTAGTGCAACCATAAGGCTATTAAAAAGAAGAAACAACTGTTAACACCGATAAGGAACAGAGCGATTAAATGACTTCCTCAGCTACCTGAATAGAAATGCCACTGGTGCTGCTAGGTGGAGCAGGAATCAAAAGGTGCATTCCCACAAATGTGCACGTGTGGTTTGCGACACCGCAAACCCATCTGCAGCACTGCAAACCACATGCACCATGTGCATGCGTTTGTCATGCTGCTAATTAGCAGTGCAGCAAACTTTCTTTATGCCAGGAAAAAGAAAACGGCACCAAAAAAAGTGGGGTGGCGTGTGTGGCTGCAGCATGCTGTAGCTGAAACTGCCTAACTACACTCTAGCTGCCAGCCAGCTTCCATGTGTGTGGACTGCTGCCCCAGGAGGCCCTCAGGACCCCAGGTAAGGTTGCTGAGACCAGCCCAGGTGCTGGCCCCAGCCTCCCCTATCCCACCCAGGGCAATTTGCCGCATGCCAGAGTGCACATGCAGGGGCAAACAGCTCTTCCAGGCTGGAGCTCAACCAGCCTGCAGAGCTCTTTGCAAAAGCAGGGAATCTGTGGGTTTCTCTGCTAAAAGGAGAAATCCATGTTTTCTCCAAAGAAAACCAGGAAATCCATGGTTTTCTCTGGTTTTCCATGGGAAATGGAAAACCTGGATCACTGCTAATAAGTAAATGTGTATCCACATTCTGCATTATGGGGTAATATTGAAATGTCATAACTGGTCCAAAACAACCTAGACATCTCCAGCTAAAGCTGACACAAGACCCAAAATAAGGTCTAAAAGAAAAGATCACATCCTTCCAGTCACTCAGTGAGCTGAAGGTACCTTTCTCAGGGACTGGAGAAGACTCAAGATAATGAGTGTACCCTGCATGGGCTATTTTAAGTTGTGTTATTGAGAGCTGAATTATGATTAGGAGTTTCCTGTGGGGCAAGTGTCTCCAGGAAATACGGAACTCCCCCCGGCTCCCTGGTGGCCTTAACAGGGCCCTCTCAAAGTCTTCTACAAGCTTGGGCTGCCTATTCCTGATAGCCCACTAAGAAGGACTGGAATCCCATCCTCATGTAGGGAGCCACTCCCATTTACTCCTCCCCAGGACCATTTCCCTTCCTCAGTACCCAGTACAACACACACAACTTTTCCTGCATCACCCCAAGTTAACCCCCTTTCCTGGTTTTCCCCTGTCAGGGAGAATCCCCAAGTGTTCCCTGTGGGCCCCATAACTTCCACTGTAGTTCCACCACCCTCAGGGAGACCGTTCTGTGGTTGTCCAGTTTTGGTTCAGCACTGCAGTCCTGTCCATTTTAGCCCATGTGGGTCTACCACACAACAACTGTCCATTCAAGCTCGTGACAGCCCAAGCAGCATCTTGGGATTCTTCAAATGTCACTGTCCCCATACCCCAGCTCTCTCCAGTGTTATTCCACCAGGTGATTGCATGCCTCACTACCCCAACTGTCTGGAATACCTACCTGCCTCAGTTTCTTCCAGTGGACCCCACAGTTGAGGTTCTTTACAAATACAGTGGCTTTGAGGCTGCTGGCCTCCCCTACTGTTGCAGGTGGTCTTTGCTATCTTTTCATCCAGTCTTGGCCCCACCTTGGTTGACTCCAGGGACCTCAGCATCCTTGCTGCTCACTCACTGTTGCTGGAAAGGGTATAATTGGCCGTCTCCAGCCTCAGCTGTTTCTTAGCTCCAGAGTTTTCTGTTGTGAGCTGAAGGGCCTCTTCACAACACTGCACCCATCTCACTGCGATGCATACCCTGTGGGGCTGTCATAGAGCACCCTGGTGCCCTGTGCCTGCAAAGGAAAAGAACTGCCAGAGAGGGAGCCTTAACAGTGATTAGGCAGCACAGCTGCAGGTTACCAGGGCAACCCGTGAAGTCAGTCGAGGCCGCGGCCGCGGCCGTGAAGTGAAGGGCCATGGCAGGACCGAATGTTGTTTGGGCCGAGGGGCTTCTGTTTCATTATAGCCAAAGGGCACGTGTTTGTTGTTGTTGCAGCCAGATGGCTTGTGTCTTCAGTTGTAGCCAAAAGGCTTGAATTTGCTTTGTTGTTATGAATGACCGGCTCTGACTTACAGGCTTATTTCCCACTTTGGGAACCATTTGTCTTTTTCTGGGGCCCTGTCATAGGCCATGGGCTGCCAGTGTTGACACCACTTGCCCTGGGCAGCAATTGACCCCCATGATGGTTGTACTTCTGGTTCTTGGGGATTCCAACCCCTGTGTGGGCAGGCACTCTCAGCCTTGCTCTGCTTGCTGTCCTTCAGTAAACTGCAGGAACATCTGTATAATCTCCTTCACTTAGGTCTGGCTGGCAGCAGTGTGGGCTTTGGCCTGTTGAAGGTGCAGATTCATCATCTCATGTACCCTTGTTTCCTGTTTCTGGGTTTGTTCACTAACTACCATCTGCTGCTGGGTTAAGAACTGTATTAGCTGTTTCATATCCATGGCTCTCTGTGACTTTAACAGCTGCACTGCTTTTCTCTTGGAATCTCCTCAACTGAAGTCCCTTTAAATCACTCGGGTTCTCCTTTATGCCATAGTGGTACAGTTCCCTTTAACTCCTGCAGTTCACTTTATTTGCTGCAGGCATTTGACTCACACTGCTACAGTTCACTCCAACCAGTGAAGTGGCCCTTAAGTGATGTAGTCCACTTAAATTGCTGTAGTTCCCTTTGGCTGCTGCAGTCTCCCTATTCCAGCTACAGGCCCTTTTAATTGCTTCAGGGTCCTTTAATTGCCTGCATTTTCTACCAGCTGTAGCTGGTTTCAGGTATTGCCCAACTCAGTTTCAAAACTTGATACAGTTCTATTTCTTGAGCACATTTGCCCCACAGGAAACTCCTAACCACAACAGAGTCCTCAATAACACAACTTAAAATAGCCTACACAGGACACACACATGGTCTGGAGTATTCTCCAGCCACTGCATAAGATGCCTTCAGTTCACTATTGTTCTATGTGCTGTCTTCCTCTTCTAGCTATCTGTGACTTAGTGCTGGTGTGGTGCTGCTGCTTCCAGTTTTGCAGCCCTGAGTCTTCTCCCAGACTCTTTGTCTCTATCTCCATCTCACCCAGGGATCCTCCCCAGCTTCCCCTCATTTTTAACTTCCTATGTGCCTGCTACTTATCTTCTGTAGCTGGCCTAGACCTCCTAAGCAGCCTGCAATCAGTGCCTACTGCCTTCAGCTGAGTGTAGCCCCTGCCAGCCTCATGAGTGCTAGAAGCTGAGGTGTGCAGTCTGCTGCAGTCCTGTGCCAGTCAGACTGCTACAGGGTGTATATATATTTCAAATATTTTTATACATCTGTTATAGATGTTACCTCTTTGGGGACTGTCTTTTGGCTCTGTTCTTTCAGAGAATATAGTGCAGTGGGATTCTGGCCCGTGATTGCTGTTTTGATCTTTATTTCTGTGGGATCAGCAGTCAGAGCATGATTGTAAATCATGAAGTAAGTCTTTTACAGTTTTTTGTTTGTTTGTTTGTTTGTTTTTAAGTGTTGAGAGTAAAAAGATATTGGTGATTTTCAATCCCATCCAAAAATATAATTGATGTTAATTTCCCTCCCAAAATAGGATGCACTTTGGTAAAAATCCCCATTCACTACAATCAAAAGCCTGCAGAATTCAATTAATAATGCATAAAGGCCTTTTCTTCAAAAGTGTCCAATACAAATGTGATTTAGATGTGGGATACTTGTGGTACAGACTGCTCTGTACAGAAAAAGTAAAAAATGTTTGCGCTGTGAAGTCATAAGCCCTAGTCAAAACAGATGTAATTATTTTTACCAAATACATGGCCCATGGATTCTTGAGCATTTAAAAGTAGCATGCTTTTTACTTAGCATTTTCGCAATAACTGAGATGTGAAATTAGCACCGTGCTTCACAAAACCTATTAGTCAGCTGAAGTAAATCAATTTGTCAAACTGTGGTAACAAAGAAATAGAGCTTATTAGTTCTGCTGTAAGATAACATATTCAACTAATTCAGCTTTCATGCATTTCCTCCCTTTTACAGGTAGTGATTGTAACTGATGTAGGTAATAAGCAAAGACAGAATTAATCCTTTCTCAATAAAATGTAGTAAATTTTTTCTAATTTTAATGAAGTTTTATGGATTTTAAACAGTGGAAAAACACTAATTCTTTCAGCTACAGAATAACACTTTAGCAATTGTTTGGCAAAGAAGTGTGAGGGTCTTCTCAGCTCAAGATGCACAACAAATAAAGAGTGTGTAGTTGTATCAATTCCAAACAAATGGTTTTCCACCAATGGCTTGTGGGCTGGATCTAGCTGAGGAAGCATCTGCTGAGAAAGCATCTGCAGTTGATGGAATGAATAGTGAAGAAGCCAGAGCTGGTATGCATGCAAGAAATCCAGTCAGTAAAGATGTAAATTGAGGAGTCAGTGGGTTTCTTTACTATTCTTTCTATCCACAAAGAGCACACACCAAATGCAGATGCTTCCTTAGCCTGACAAAGGATATTTATACCCAAACACTTGCAAAGAAGAATTTTTCCAACTACTTGAGTTGGTCTAATAAAAGAGATCAGATTTACCCAAAGAATCTTGTCTCACTATGGAAGAGTATTTTTAAAAAGAATATTTTTAGTTTTATGATTTTGTTCTTTTTCCCCATTTTGCTTTTTTCCTCTGCATTGCTTGCCATCTACCACATTTACTCTTCCCCCTTTGAGCACCTAATCTTCCCCATGTTTTTTTCTCTTCTCAGTCTTACTCTCTCCTTTCTGTTTAATATGTTCCCACTTCTGGCACAGCCTCACCCTGTGCCTCAGAATTCCCTGAAAAACTTCTGTCCTTGAAGAATGGCATCACATGCCACAGATTCACCCCTTATGCTTAGAAGGTCTATCTGGGGCAGCTCAAACCTTGACCGTTTAAACCTTAAAGAACAGTGACATTTTCCCTAGCCCAGTGGAAAATGTATTAAGTATTTTTATGCCTCCAGCATTAAGATCCATTGAAACATCTAATTAGTTTTATGTAACTTCTAGAAACAAATGCTAATTACTTTTCTTCAGCAGTCTGTAAATTCTCAATGTATTTTACACCTGAATAAACAAATTGATTTCCATCATGCTGTCTTGGAAACATCTATAAAACAGATTCCTTAGCAATAATTTGGCTGCCAATTTGAACCATACTTAATTATGTTTCATCAGGATATTTCCCATCTCAGTGGATAGTTTTCAGTTATGTTGCCTGGATATTTGCCCATGTCTCCTTTGAAACGCAGGGAGGCTGAGTCCCAGGTTCCAGTATCAATGCCGAATTTCCATTATTGACTTTCCCTATTCACTTCCCCAGTTCATTTCCTTCAACGTAGTCTTGTGACTGATATTTCCCAGGCTGAGTCTCAGAGCAAAGATGACTTGTTTTTTTTGTGAATACATTTTTGTTATCTTGTGAATCATTTTTTGTGAGAGTGAGGATAAACTGTATGTATGGTCTGCACTGGATAATATGGGGTAATCCGTGCTACTGACCTAAGTTTACAAGTCAAGCTGTGTAACCTGACAATTTCTTCTTTCCCAACTCTTTAATTATTTCCTAGAATTAATTTCCTTTAATTATTTTCATTTCCAATATATATTTACCTTTCCATGAGCATTCCTGTAACAAATAGATTTGAATTTTGGTGGGGGGAGCATGTAAATTTGCAAATATTTATTTGCAAGCAAGAAATTGACTTTCTTATTTATTGAACAGTTATCTCTGCAATGTATAATACAATGCTACATATGGTTCTCAATATAGTTGAATAGCCAACCAAGGTCACTATGTGAGAAACACTATACCAAAAGATTTGTTTGATTGCAGTCATAAAAACAAATGTAAAAGAATCACAGGCAGACAGAAAGCTAGGAGCACAGAAGAGAATGTTCTTTGAGGAGACTCACTTTTGCTGTCTAATTTTATGTCTTTAGCTCTTTATTTATAATAGCTGTTTGATAAATATGCCATTCCAATTCTCCTACAAATTGAAACAGCAATATTTATTTCTTTGTTGGCCTTCTAAATGAAAGCAGCTAGAGAGAAACTATTCATAAGAGGACAACCAATTCTTCTAAGAGAGATTTTAAAAAAGCAAAGCCTCTGAGGATTACACATTTAAAACAAAACACAGAATCTGAGTGCTGCATATTAGCATGGATCCATGGAAGGTCAAGTTTTGACGACTATAATCTTGTGCTAATTTGAAGTAAAAGTACAGTGGTTGATTTTCTGGGTCTATCTGTCCTTCCAGAGTTGAGACAGAAAGATGACTCATCTGAGCTTATCTGGATCAAACTATTAGAATAAAAGGCTCATTTGGTAAGAATTCTTGGGATGATGATGCTGTGGTTTGTTATTGGGCAAGGAAGAAAAAAAATACCAGCATTTGATTTTCAAGGAGAAAAATCCTAAATCTACACACAACTTATTGATGTTGTCAAGATAAATATGTGCTTTACTGACTGCCCACATTTTTATGGCCACCCCGTCCTTTCCCTTCCTCTTCACCTTCCTTTTTTTCATGTCATGCTTAAGCCCCTGTCTTGACACTGCTTTTCCTCAGTGCCCAGCGCAGGATTGAGGCTTTGTAGAGTGTCTTATTTTTGTGAGCTGGTGGCCTACTTTTTGGCTCTTAAAAAAATAACTAAACTGGACTGAGAGAGAACTGCAGTGAGACTCAATTGATTTTTGCCACAGACAGCCCAGGGAGGGTTCCAGCATGAGGCAAATGCCGCTCCCTGCCCCAATCCTGACAGTCAACTGATAGAAGGCCATTTTCCTGTGATGGGAGCCCTACAATGTACCTGCTGGAAAATAGCCCCTGCTCCATGCACTCCTCCAGGCCAACCCAAAGAAGGGCTGAGGAAGGATGGGGCATTCTACCATGAAATGCAGACTTGGAGTGCCTTGCCATCACAGCACAGCAGTCTGCCTTGGATTCAGCCTGAAGCAGTGCAGTGCAGGGCAAGGCAGGGGCAATTCTTGTTGCACATGCTGGGTTAAAGAGGCACCAGGCATGTACAGCAGGGGATGAGAGCTCCCTCATCCCCAGCTGTATGTGCTGACATGGTCACATACAGTGAGAAATAAGAAAAACTCCCCTATCTCCAACTGCTTGCACCCATTTAACAAGGATTCCCCCTCTCTCTCAACCTAGACACCCCAGTCTGGGAAATAGGCATGGAGCAGCAGCAGGCAGATGTTCTTCTCTTCCTTTCCTGGTTGTTAGAAGGAGCAGTGGCTACATACTCCCTGTGAGTTCCCCAGACTGGGTGTTCTGTAGGAAACTCTCCTGTTGGCAAGATCTTTCCAGCTGAATGAGGAATATCTTTCTCCTACATCCAGGCTTGTTTCCTGTGGGAGAAATTTAGTTTCTGTTTGGAGAGTGGGAGATTCTCCCAGTAGAAACCAAATGTCTAAATCTGGGGAAAGCAACTTCTGCCCCCTCAGGTCTTCACCCTGTGAAGTCAGATGCTGCAGGGAAGTCAGAAGCCTCTCTAGGTCTCCATGCTGTGGAAATAATCCTGCTCCCTACAGAGCTCTCTGTCTTACACCACTTAGCAGTTTCTCCCTTTCTCCCTGGCTCTGCTTCCACTTTCAGTTTTAAGCTGCTGGAACAGTGCAGCTCTATGCCATCGTTGCCAGTGCACCCTGGGAGCTGCATGTGCTAATAAAATGGTGTGGCAGTGCCACACGCTGCTTTTGCTCCATATCCTCTTTGCCTGCAGGTAAGGTGCATCTATTTTTAGCCCATGCTGGGCACAGACTGTTACTCTGCATCTGAATGGTGGGGTATGCCCTTCTCCAAGGGTCCTGTTGCTAGGTATCTCCACCTTTATGTTGCCTCCTGGCAATTTGTTCGGGGTTCCCCTCTCATTACCTGCGTTAGGTCCCCTTGTCTTGGCTTGCTCCAATCTGGTTCCTCTCTCTACAACATCTAGAGAGGAAGACGGCAACAGTGTTGTCTCTTTCAGGTTTGTGCCTTACTGAGAACTTATTTTTCCTGGCTTGGCTAAGCCATCACAACAGGGCGTGATTGGTAATCAACTGAAATTCACGTCCTAAGAGATGATGAAAATACTTGATTGCCCAGCGTATGGCCAGACGTTCCCCCGCAATAGTCACATACATGAGTGCTCATAAAGTCATGCTAAGGGTCCCGCAATGACCTCTGCTAATTCCCTCAGCACTCTGGGGTGGAGGTTGTCAGGACCAGCTGATTTAAATGCATTCAGTCCCTCCAGAAGTTCCCTGACTAGATCCTCACTAACCCTAGGTGCGCCTCCCCTAGGACCTGAGAGTGTCCTGGGAGATGGGCTGATCTGGTCCCTGTTGAAGAAAATGGAGGCAAAGAAATCATTAAATAGATTAGCCTTGTTGTCTGGTGTAACAACCAGATTTCCTAGCGTGTCTTGCAGAGGCCCCACATTACTGAATACCTTCTTTTTGCCCCCTATGTATTTAAAAAAGGACTTCTTGTTGTTCTTAATCTGGGCAGCTAGTCCCACTTCCATCTCTGCCTTTGCCTTCCTGACTGCCCCCCTGCAGCCCTGAACAACGGAGGTATAGTCTTCCCTGCTGATGGCCCCTCCCTTCCATTGGGTGTATGCCTCGATTTTAGTTAGGAGATGTTCCCCTATGCTTTTGGTGAGCCATGGGGGCTTTTGCACCCTCTTGCCCCCTTTGACCCTTGTTGGGATTACCTCCCTTTGGGCATGGAGGATCATCTCCTTAAGGAATGACCACTCCTCTTGGACACCTGACTCCCCTCCCTTCTGGGACCTCAGTACTTCCCCAACTATTCTTCTTACCTCGGTAAAATCTGCCCTCCTGAAGTCCAGGGCTGCTACCTTGCTGCTGGCTTTTGCCACCTTGTGCTGGATGGTGAATTCCAGCAGGCGATGATAGCTGTCGCCCAGGTGGTCGAGCACCTGCAGCCCCCACATGAGGTCATCACCTGTGACCAGCACCAGATCCAACAAGGTGTCTCCTCTGGTGGGGCTGTGCACCTCCTGAGTTAGATGGAGGTCTTGTATCTTGGCTAGGAACCTAAGTGAATGGTCAGACCTGGCTGACTGCTCTTCCCAGCGGATGTCTGGAAAGTTCAGGTCCCCCATGATGACCACGTCTTTTGACCTAACTACCTCCATGAGCCGACTTAAGAATTCCCGGTCTAGCTCTTCCCCTTGGTTGAGTGGCCTGTAGTAGGCGCCCACCATTAAGTCCCTGTCCCCTCAACTTCCTTGTATTCTAACCCTGAGCACTTCAATGTGCCCCTCATCTGCCCTTGTGTTACTAGATGAGGATGTGTATTTCTCCTTGATGTAGAGTGCTACTCCCCCACCTTTCCTCCCTGTCCTGTCCCTTCTATACAGCCTATAGCCCTTGACATTCACCGCCCAGTTGTGCATTGGGTCCCACCATGTTTCTGTGAGCCCCGCTATGTCTGGCTTGGTGTCAGCTTGCAGGAGGGCAAATTCTTAGGGTTGGCTGTCATCCCAATCACTTTTAATTCCTTCAGAAAGGCTGTGTTACTGCTTTCAGATGTTGAGACCACATATTTGTAAAAATGAGTGTCATCTATATAAGCTGCAGCATAGGCTATGTGAGGTACCAAAATAGTACCCATTAATTGATGGAGTCTGGCTGCTACTCCATGAAGTCCACAGGGCATCTACAGGAACTTGTAAAAGCCCCACAGTATCCTGAATGGTCTCTCAGCACAATCCTTTGGGGGCATTGGGATCTTCCAATACTTTTGCTAAGTCAAGAGTCATAATGAATTTCACTTCCCCAATCTGTTCTATTAGCTCTGTGATGTGGGCATAGGGAATGTGTCAAATGTGACTATACCATTCAGTTTTTGAAAATTGATACAAAGCTGTAGCAACCCATCTGGTTTTGCCAGTGGCACCACTAGGCTCCTCCACAAACTCTGTGAGTGCTTGCTTATTCCCTGTTCAAGCATCTTCTTGAGTTTGTGATGCATCACCTTGTATAAGCATCAGGGCACCGGATGCCATTGCTCTTAAAGTATTGCTCCCTTTGGCATATGAATTTCATGAGAAACCTCCTCGGCCTAGCCTGGTTCGTCCTGGAAGACTTCCTGAAACGACTGAACCAAGTCACTATCTCTGTGTGCTGATCCGGGGTCAGTTCTGTCCCAATCTGGACACATTCTTCCAGATCTGCCTCAACTTCCTCCCTTGGAACTATCAGTCCTAAGTCCTCCTCCTCTTCAGGTGTAGCTAACCACCCTTCCGGTTCTTTCCACTCTCTCAATAAGTTTACATGGTAAATTTGTCTCTTTCCATGCCCCACAGGTCAGTGAACCTCAAAATCCACTGGCCCTATGGAGTGGATAATTTCAAAGGGTCCATGCTATTGTGTGAACTGTTTACTGGTTGATGCGGGTAGCAGCACCAGGTCTTTCTGTCCTTGCAGCCTCACTTTTGTATCATGTCCTGACTTCTGTCATTGTTGTGCCTCCCTCACATTTTCATTTGCTATTTGCTGCAGTGTGTGGAGTCAAGTTCAGAGTTCACAGGAATAGGCTTTGGCTCCGACTATGGGTGCTTTTGCTCTCTCTCCTTTGAGGTGCACGTCCATATACCAGTTCAAAAGGAGAAAACTGGGTTAATTCTTGCAGGACATCACAAATTGTAACAAGGAGTGGTGCCACTAACAAATCCCACTTCCAGGGCTCACTCTGACTGCACCACCTGATCATCCCATTCATTCTCTCTACCAATCTGGTAGTTTGAGAGAGATATATTGATGTAAGGAGGTGTCAGATCCCCAGAGTCTGGCTTTAACAGGCTGGCTTTGTAGGGCTGGGTCTCGGTGCCAGTTGCCTGCCTGTTCAGGGCTAAACCCCCACCTTGCTCTCCTGCCATGCCTTGATGAAAATAAATATGAACAATGTTACCAAGACAGCAGGTTGCCCATTGCTCAGCCTCCTGATGACAAGGGCCTTAGTACATGCTCTGATCTCTCCTTATGGGTCCCATGCCTTGCAGATGGAATCTAAGTTTCATCCAGTATTTCTATATTCACACATCC
Organism: Caiman crocodilus; assembly: GCA_030014935.1. Taxonomy (NCBI): domain Eukaryota; kingdom Metazoa; phylum Chordata; order Crocodylia; family Alligatoridae; genus Caiman; species Caiman crocodilus. The sequence goes on from JAGPOW010003182.1 coordinate 28,667,327, forward strand.
AGTAATTTACATTGCTGCAGCCAGGAATTCTGTATTCCCTCATTCAGTCTTCTACAGTCTCTCATTTAGGTAACTCTGTGTCAAAACCAGTAATTCTGTACTCTCACCTTCTGTATTTCTGTTGTATCTCTTTAAATAATTCTACCCCCTCACCAGGGCCACTCATTTCTACAGACCCACAACTGGGCCACTTCACACGCCAGCCACCTCACTAGGCCACTCTACACTCTGGCCCCTCACTGGGCTGCTTCACTCCCTCGGCCCCTCACTGGGCTGCTTCACTCATTTGGGGTCTTGCATTCTGTACAACTCAGATGGTTAATGCCATGCCTGGTCCCCACTACACAGAGTTCTCTCACCCAATGGGGCTCAGGTGGTTAACAATAGGGGTCAGACTAGATGGCCTGCTCTAGGCCCCTTCTGACCCTAGGTACTATGATATGATATGATACAATGCCCCCCCACTACGCTGGACTCACTGGGCTTGCCTGGCCCTGCTCCCTTCTGGTATTGTAATCCACCTGCAGGTGGGGGCTCGGATTTTCAGGCACCCCTCTTTGCCTTTCACCACGGAGATAACTGGCCTGGCATTTCTTGGGGCCTCTCTCGCCACAGGGAGTCCCACCAGGCCACCCTTCCCCAGCAGGATGCAGTTTTAGGTCATACCCAGGACCAGGAGCCTCCAGCCAACCCCCATAGCTCCTGTCCTTCCCTCCAAGGTGTTTTTGAGCAGCTGCTCAGCCAGTGTTGGTGCTCTGGTCTCCCCCAACAGACTGCTGCCTTCCCCTCTGAGAGACTGGACTAAAATGGAATCTGCTCCACCCCCTCAGCCAATCCCAGGGCCCTCCTGAGGTCATGTGCTAGCCTTGATGAGGCTAGCACCCACTTGCTGGCTGCTCTACTGCCAAATTCAAACCTTAAGGTGGGAAGCACCAATGGTGCTCTGCCACGCTGACACATTGCCCTCATTACTCCAAACGTAAAGTTTGTCCTGATCAGTCAGGATTTTTGGGGGGATCCTCACCCTCTCAAGCCATTTTAATAATTCTTTGGCTAGCTGAGTTCCTGCTACGAATCTAAGGCATACTACATCAGGGTAGTGCATAGCCTAATCAATGAACACCAGTATTTATTGGTGCTCAGCACTACTCCACAGTAATGGGCCTACTACATCTAAGACAGTGTGAAAGAATGGGATTTCTATTCTAGCTAGAGCTTTACTGTGCCTTAACTGGCTTTACTGTGCCTCCCCTAGAGGAGTGGCATAGATTCATAGATGTAGGGTCGGAAGGGACCTAAGTAGATCATCAAGCCCAACCCCGTCCTGGGCAGGAGAGAATACTGGGCTCATATGACCCCAGCTGGGTAATTGTCAAGCCTCCTCTTAAAGACCCCCAAGGTAGAAGCCAGCACCATTTCCCTTGGAAGTTGGTTCCACGTCCTACCTGCCCTCACTATGAAATAGCGTGTTTTAAAGTCCAGCCTGAACCTACAAACAAGTTATGGCCATTATTCCTTGCTACTCCAGGAGGTGCATGGGTGAACATGGGCGGTCTCTCCTATTCCCTGCTGGTCCCTCTTGGTAAGTTTGTAGATGGCCATCAAGCCCCCTCTCAGCCTTCTCTTGTGCAGGTTGAACAGGTTCAGGTCCTGTAGCTTCTCCTCATAGGGTCTGCCCTGCTGTCCCTGGATCATGCGACTGGCCCTCCTCTGGACCTTCTCGATGCTGGCCACATCTCTCCTAAAGTGCAACACCCAGAACTGGATGCAGTACTCCAACTGTGGCCTGACCAGCGTTGCATAGAGCAGGAGGATCACCTTCTTGACCCTGCTTGTGATGCATCTGTGGATGCATAACAAGGTGCGGCTGGCCTTACTGACCACGTCCTCACATTGGCGGCCCATGTTCATTTCTGAATCAATAATGACTCGAAGATCTCTTTCTGCCACTGTGCTTTCCCCACCCTATAGGTATGCTGCTGGTTCTTATTGCCCAAGTGCAGTACTCTGCACTTGTCAGTATTGAATCCCATTCTGTTTTCATTTGCCCACCCCTGTAATGTGTCCAGGTCCAGCTGTATCCTGTCCCTCCCTTCTAGTGTGCCCACCTCACCCCAGATCTTGGTGTTGTCAGCAAATTTGAACGGGGTGCTTTTCACCCCCTCGTCCAAGTCATTGTTAAAGAGATTAAACAGTATGGGCCCAAGGACCGAGCCCTGGAGGACCCCACTGCCCACATCCCTCCCTCCAGGTCAAATATGACCCGTCCACCACCACTCTCTGGGTGTGGTCCCTCAGCAAATTTGCAACCCATCTCACTGTGTAGGCATCAATGCCACAGTCGCCTAGCTTTTTAATGAGAATGGGGTGGGAGACGGTGTCAAAGGCCTTCCTGAAGTCCAGAAAGACAACATCTACCACAACACCTGTGTCCAATGAATTTGTGACCTGATTGTAGAGGCATGAACTAATAGCCACAAGGTTTTATGAAATATGGTCAGGACTACCACCTGTACTACCTCCTCTCCTTCCCTGTCCCTTCTCTTAACCCACTAAAGAATTTCATTCCTGACCTCATAACATGTAAACAGTGAGTCCTGGCCTGGCCATTGTGGCAGAAATGCCACCATGGGTGCCCCTCTCCAGAAACCTCTCCCTGTGCCAGCCTGAGAGGCTGCTGGTGAATCCCTCAGGGCAGGGATCTCA
>JAGPOW010003182.1:28670132-28764508 GCA_030014935.1 Caiman crocodilus
CAGGCCTGTGTTTTCCAAGGTGCACAGAGCCAGGAGTAAGTCCAGAGCCTTGGATGGTGGCAGCGGAAACCCCAGGCTAGCGGGTGTGCTCCAGGGAAGAGGTCGGCCGGACAGAGGCACCCCAAGGGAGGCACGCGGAGCCTGGAAGGTGGTTGGGCGCAGGGAAGTGGGCGGCTCAAAACGGGAGCGCCCCCTGCTGGCCCGCCACAGTCATGACATGGTTACGTGTGCATAGAATGACTAAAGGTTGGAAGTCTCTGGAACATCTAAACTTCTGACCTTGAAGATGCTATGACCTACTTAGAAGGATTGAGCATGTGCAGTTTGAACCAAGTTATGTAACTGGAGAGTGGGAACTTTGTTAATAAGTTATAAGGTGATAATGAATGTGAGTGGTCCATGAATGTTGGTTGGCATTGACTGAGATGGACAAACAGTGATTGTACTGTGGAATGATTGGCTGGTGGCATAATGCAGCCACTATAAAAGCCAATGTGGGACACCATCTTGGTGTGTGACTGGTCTGGACACATGCATAGGTGTATGTGTGCTTGACTGAGTTTGTATTGAGACTGGGTGGGAGTCTGAGTTTGTGTCTGACTAGGGACTGTGTGTGTAGTGTGGAATCTGCTAGAGTACATTGAGAGTGAGGTACACCAGTGTGAGAAGCCGAGAAGAGTGAGAATTGCTCAAGTGTGGTGTGTGTGGGGACCAACCTGCTGGAATTCCCTCTACTTGTGGACTTACCAATACTCACCTGTCTCGTCCTGGAGAGCAATGTATCACCCACTTTCTTGAGGTGCTGAGTACTCCCTACGTGGGAGGAAATGATAGAAATCATCTGTATGTTAGGGACTCTGAAGATGGCCTTCTACCTATCAGCCTCAAAGTGCTCTTGGCTGCCACCTATGATGACAGGCCTGTGTTGATTCTTTCTTGCATATACTGGTATACATAGTACTTATTGATTCTTTTTTGACTGGTTCATGGTTGTTGTGGATTTATTGTCACTGTATTTTGGTATGGATTTTTACAATATATTCTCGTTAATTTTAACTTTGGTGTTAAGTTCTATTGGTATCAGTGCACCTCTGAATGGGACCAGGCTCCAGGCCAATGTTCAGAGGAAATTAACCCTTTAGGTGCCCCAAATCATTTATAGACCCCTGGTAGGCATAGAAAGGCCTAACAAACCTCTGATAATCTAATAAGGTATTCCCTGCCAGGCACGTCTTCAAATGACAGTTGTGTTCTGGGCACTCATTGTGTAATTCGGTCTCAAGGATCCTCCAGAAGTCAGGATCCTCTCTCTGGGCCTGACTGAACTGGGAACCATTTGCCACCCTTTCTATGACAATCACCTCTACTTATTCTTCTGTAGCAGAGACCTCAGGCTCTCCCATCTACCCATCAACATTCTTCAGACTTCAGTGTTCTGCTTCTGAGGTCCTAACCCACTCCAAAACATCATATATAGGAGGCCAGTCTTTCCTGATAACCATGTCACAGGCCAGCCTTGGGGCCAAGCAAACTTTAACTTTCCATGGTGCTCCATCACATATACCAGGAAGTAACATCTTTCATATTGTGTCATGTCCTTCTGAATACAAGTCATTGTAAGTGGGTCTGCTGTCTGTAACCCCACTTCTGGTGCCAGGCCTGACCATATGAGGACTGGGAGCACCCCGTATCCAATGCAGCCTTCACTGGTTGTCCTCTAATCCAGGCCATAACCACTGGATGATTCTATCCCCCTCTCCCTTTAGCCATCCCACAACTACAGTCCATAGCTTCCACCATCTCCTCTTCTCTTGGCTTCTTCCTGAAGGGGCATGCTGGTCCAGTCAGTCTCCCTGGGTCATTGTTGGTGTAACAAATTTTTTTGGCTTCATGTCCTAGTTTCCCACACCTGTAGCATAAAACCCCTCAGCGTGCTGATCGCTGTGTGTCTCATTGCTTCTCCTCTTCAGGTTGTGGTGGGGAGGTCTATTTCACTCATGATTGTCTTCTGTTTCTGAAAAGGCTTCTGCCAGCCTCAGAGCCTTTTCACAATTACATGGAAGATGTCAGCAGACTCAGCACTGCGTATCCTCCTCTAAATCCCATAAAAATTGTTTGAGAAGTATTTGATCAGCTACTCCTTCTCAATCATATCTGGAAGAAACCACTTATTCATTAGGTCCTTTAAGAGGTGCATGAGGGCAGATGGTTATCTGTTCTCCCAAGTCTTACGAGCTTGAAAATACTGCCTATAATGGTCCAGGGTGATCTCTAACAAAATGGCTGCTTTAACTTTTTCATAGTCACATGCCTCATCCTGGGGCAAGGCTCTATAGGCTATCTGTGCCTTATCAGTCATAAATGACCCCAACTGGTGGGCTCACTGAGACCAGCCCAGCCCCACTTGAATAGCTGTATGCTTGAAGGCCTCAATGAATGATTTGGAGTCATCATCTTTTGTCATATGTGACATCATAAACAAAGACAAATTCCTTTCAGCCACTCCTACTGGAGGGTTGCTTGTTGCTGTTGCATCTCCAGCATTTGTCCAATTGCCTGCACAGTCTGCCCCAACAATTCTGAGTGTGCCATCATGGTGGGCTGCATCCTTGCTCTGTCACCAGGTTGCCTGAGTTAACCAGTGGTTCCTGGCCAATGCACCACCATTATATTCCTGCTTTCATGAAGAATGTAGACCAACAGGGATTCTGCAGGAGACCGCTCTCGACTTTCCTGCCATGCCTTTGGTCTGATAGAGAACATAAGGGAGGATACATTAATATTACTAAGGGTCCTGTACTCACACGATGACAAGTGGCTGGCTTGGGGCTCCACTTCCCCTACAGCCCGTCCATATGCCAACCATTCATCCTTGCCAGAACATGGAGTCCATTACCCTACAAATGCTGATGAGCTGTTCAAAGGTGCTGGACTGAAGAGATATCAATTGCATCTGGACCCTCACATCCCAGCAGGCTGTGGGAAGAACTCCAGCCACCACCAGGACTTCCCTGCTCCAGGAAGCAGCGGAGAAAGGAAACAAAAGAAAAAAAAATCTCTATACCAGGGTTAATGCAGAATATCCCCACTAAGAGTCGTGGGTTTGTCCCTTTTTCACAATAACACGGGTAAGTTAGTGTCTAGTCTTCACGGCTCAATATTCTTCTCCTTGACTGGGATGACCTTATTTGCTACGGCACTTCCCTGTGCCTCCATATTAAAAAAGAAATGCAAGTGGCCTGGTAGGTTGGCCAATTCCAATAGCAAAATGGATCCAAGAAAAAAAATGAAATAAAAAAGGAAAATGCCTATCACTGTCTTAGGGCAGAACCTGGGGCCCTACTCAGGTTCTATTAATCAGATCTTCAGAGTTCTCCCTCCTGGGAAAGTAACTTCTTCCCCTTCGGGTCTTCACCACCTGTGGGGTCAGGTGCTGCAGGGAAGTTGGAGGCCCCTTTGCATCTCCATGCTGTGGAGATAATCGTGCTTTCTATGGAGCCGTCTGCTCTCTGTCTTACACTCAGGGTCTTCTCCCTCTCTCCATGGCTCTGCTTCCACTTTCAGTTCTATGCTGCTGTGGCACTATGGATCTATGCCATCATCGCTGGTGTGCCGCCAGAGCCAAGTTGAGTGTGTGCTAATAAAATGGCATGGCAGCACTGCATGCCACTCTCACACTTCCTCCTCCTTGCCTGCAAGTAAGGCAAGTCTATTTTTAACCTGCACACAGCCTGTTGCTCTGTACCTGAACAGCGGGATACATTCTTCTCCAAGGGTCCTGCCACTACAGAGAGGAACATCTCAGGACTTGAACCTTGAGGTAAATATGGGGGTGGCAGATAAGATGGAGAAGAGCTGGACAGTCAATTTATGATCCAACATGACATTAAGGATGGTAGAATTACTGAGAGTAATGAAGAATTTAGGGATGGAGGGTGGAAGCCACCAAGATTCTGTTTCTGATTCTGGTTGTATAATGAGAATGTTATCAGAGGGACCATTGCACACACAGAACAAAATAAGTTAGTTCTAGATTAGAATGCAAATTTGGGAGTTGTGCATAGGAGTGAAAAGCAGCATTAGCATATTATTCCAATTAGTTTTTATCTACATTGGCTGTTCACTAATCTGGACTACAGGATAAAAGGATTTACATTTTAAAAATTTTAATAAGTTCTACAAAGGTCTTGCTTAGCAATGTAAACTCAGTGTAAGGTTTTTAAAGTTTAGTAGGATTATATTTACCTGAACAAAGCTTATTCTTTTGTTTAACTGTTCAGTGCTGCTTTGGCAACCGAGTATTTTAGAGCCTGTCTACAAAACAAAGCACAAGGGTAGCTGAATAAAAACAGGAAATGAAAAATCGAATCTTAAAAAAGGAAAGAGGTGTAACAAAAAAAATCAGAGAAGAAAGTATTTAAAAGTTTAAAGTAAATTTGAAAGAAACATTTGAAACAAAAGGAAGGTTAATTTGTACATGAATTTTAGGATTAATGGAGTATAAGTGTGTCAGTTAAAGATTTCGTATTCATCCAGACAATAAAGTGATTGACCATTGTCTCCTCTGCCCCCACTCATCTTGCCCTCTCCCTTTCTCTTGGAAAGATGGGGTCTTGCTTCATTCATATCCAAATTCCAACTTTTAGGTAATTACTTTTTCTTGTTCCTTGTCAGCTTAAAAACAAGGAAACCCTCTTCAGAAGCTGCTTGAAAAGCAGACTGAGCAGAACTGAGTTAGGTATAAGACATGGTAAAGTGTGCGGAAAGGTATCTGAATCTTCCTTGCACTGAATCTTCTGCAGTAATTTACACCAGGGATAGGGAAATTTAGTGCAACACCTGATGGTGCTCAGTTTGGGCCCAGCTCTGGCAAGAAACACACGAGTGGAAGCTCATTGGGCCTCTGTGAACCTGGGACCTCTGAGGGACATGTGGCAGACCCCAACCCTGAGCCCCAGCATAGCCAGGAGGCAGGTGGTGCCTGCAGTGGATGGGAGCTAATCAACTGTGGGAAGCAGCTGAGAGGAGCTGAGGAGGGTCACACCCCCTGCTCCTACTTGGCCCACCTGGTGCATGAAACAGGGGAAGAAGGGGGCACTCACCTGTCCCCTTCTCTAGTGGGGCAGGGACCCCCAACCCCTTAGAGGGGCATGGCACCAGTGGCAAGCCATACTGCACCTGTGCAGAGTCTAAAAGGGCCCGCTAATGGCAGAAGCCACAGTTTGGGCCTGGCTCCAGTGAGAGATGTACAGGTGGAAGCCTGTTGCACCCCTATAAGCCTGGGACCCCCTAGGATCTGCAGCAGGACATGTAGCAGACCCCAAACCTGACCCCCAGTCTAGCTGAGAGGTAGGTGGGACCTGCAGTGGGTGGAAGCTAGTCAGCTGCAGGAAACAGCTGAGAGGAGCCAAGGAGGATTACGTCTCCTCCCTCTCCCCAGCTCCTACTTGGCCCAGCCTTCCAGGGAGCCATGTGAACACAGCGCACAAACAGGCACACTCTGGGCCCGGTATGCAAGTTACCATGGGAGTTCATGCAGAAGAGCGTATGGGAGAGACAAGGCTTTAAGCAGCAAGTCTGAAGTGAAAGGTTGGTACAGAAGTAGCCCAGACTGCTACCTGAATCATGGTGGGGATGCACTTCCCCCTCAAGATTCCCTTTGTGACTGGCTCCTCCTCACCCACCCCAGTACCTCTGAGGTCTCCACCCAGATGGAACCTATGGTTCTGGCCTCCACTCAGATGGGGCCCCTGCTTCATAGCTGTGGGCCTGGTGGGCCTGCAGACACATGGGATCAAAAAAAATTCACACCTCCCCTTGTGAGGTTTGCTCTACACTGGAGTCTCTGGAGTGCCGGATATGGAAGCTCCAAAGAGTGCTGCAGAGGCTGCATGCCATCAGGAATGGCAAAGAAGAGACTCTTACTGCCAGGTTCTTCACCAGAAGGAAGAAGAATGAAGAGCAAGGTTGGTTGGCTGGCAGGACAAGGGTGGACAGGAGGAGCTCCCATAATGTCCAGCCAGGGGTCACTTGGATAAAGGTTGTTTCTGGCTCCAAAGTAACACTGTGCAAGGGTCATCACTCCCCTGGACCTTCATAACAGGTACAAAATCTTCACAGCACCAGAAGAGCCAGCAGAGCTCCCAGCTCATACACCTGAGGAAGAAAGGCAACCTGTAACCACTCCTAAGAAGGAATGCAGAGTGGTCATTGTGGGAGACCCCCTCTTGAGGGGGACTGAGGGAGCTATCTGCCACCCTGATCCTTTAGCCCATAAAGTATACTGCCTACCAAGGGTCTGTATCCACGATGTAGCTGAGAGGATCCCAAAACTTATCTGGCCCTCTGGCCACTACCCCAAGTTCTTCATCCATGTAGGTGCAAATGACATGGCTTGGAGCAATCCCAGCCAGGTCATGAATGATTACAGGATTCTGGGAGCAGGGCTTAGAGGGTTGGGGGTACAGGTGTTTTTCCCCTTGATCCTTCCAGTTACAGGCCATGGGCATGGGAGGGAGAGAAGAACTGAAGTAGTAAACAGAAGACCAAAGAATTGAACAACTAAACAGAAGACTATGGCTTCTACGACCATAGTCTGCATTTCAGAGAGGCAGTGAGTTACTGGGAAGGGACAGCCTCCACCTCACTTGCATGGGAGGAAAAGCTCTTCTTGGTCAGAATGGCTGATCTGCTTGACTGGGCTTTAAACTAACTTCGCAGGGGGGTGGATGCTTAACTGCTGGTGTAAGCCCACCAAGCGCTGACAACAACATCAGCAGTCAGGCTGATCAGATCAGATCAAGGGAGCTCACTCCTACCCCAGCCCAGGGACAGGGCTCTTCTAGGAGTGCAGGGAAGCCTAGGACCTCTGATGGTAGGCTCATTTGCCTGGACACAAATGCCAGGAGTCTAGGCAACAAACAGGAGGAACTGACCCTTCTGCTAAACAAATTACTACATTCTGATAAGGATAACAGAGATCTGGTGGGACTCCACCTATGACTGGACTAAAGGTATAGATGGCTATACCTTGTACAGGAGAGATCATGTTGCAAGAAAGGGCGGGGCGTAGCTCTCCTTGTGAAGAAACAATACACTTTCATACAGGTAGAGAGTGGTAGCCAAGGAGGGCAGCTTGAGACCTTCTAGGTAAATTTACAAGGGGAATGTGGTGAAGAGGATATAACAGTAGAGGTCTACTACAGACCTCAGGAACAAGAACTTGACCACAAATTTACTAGGAAACAGGCTGAAACTGCAAGGTCCTGCTGCATGGTTGTCACGGGTAACTTCAAGTACCCTGACTTCTCATGGGAAGAGCACTCAGCCAAATCCAATCAGTCGCAATGCTTCCTCACATGCATTGATGAGCCCTATTTGTCTCAAGAAATTTATGGGCCTACAAGAGGCAAGGTGGCTGCTGGACCTGGTACTGGCCAAAGGGGATAATCTTGAATAATCTTGTGTATCTGAGAATTGAAGGGAAGTTGGGTGACAGTAACCACAAGTTGATAACTGACAAAGGAGAAGAGGTGGACATATTTATGAACTTCAAGAAAGCCTTTGACCTGGTACCATATGATGTCCTCATGGAAAAATTGAGGGACTGCAGTCTCGACAATCTCACAGTCCAATGGCTGGAGAACTGGCTCCATGAACGAACCCAGAGAGTGATACTCGATAAAATTGAATCAACATGGTGCATGGTGACCAGTGGCATCCCCCAGGGCTCCATTCTTGGACCTGTACTCTTCAGTGTATTTATAAATGATTTGAACTGTGGTGTCGGAAGTGGAGTGGCTAAGTTTGCTGACCACACCAAACTATGGGGAAGTGTGGCACCTTAGAGGATAGGCGATCTAGGCAGACCTCAACAAGCTTACAAGGTAAGCGGATCAATGCCTGATGGTGTTCAACACTGAGAAATGCAAGGTGCTTCACCTTCGGGGGAAAAACCCCCACATCACACTTATAGACTCAGCAGTGCTACACTCACTAGCACCATGACTGAATGAGACTTGGGGGTCATGATCAAGGGATCTGGGTTTTCCATCTTACACAGAAAAACAGAAAAAACAGATTTTACCTTTTAGCAGAGAAACCTGCAGATTTCCCAGTTTTGCAAAGAGCTGTGCACGCTGGCAGAGTTCCAGCCTGCAAGAGCTGATTGCAAAAAGGGTGGGAAACTCCCAACCCTGCCTGGAGCAGGAAGGAGAGGGGGAAGGGTGGGGCATGAGGTTCTCAGTCACCCAAGGCTTAGCTCAGGCTCACTGTTCTTCCTGGAGCCTATGAGATAAGTGGGCTTGCAGGTGGCTGGAGACCCCCTCTGGCAGGGCTGCGTGGTTGTGGGTTATGGCTATGGGGCATTGGCAGGACTGGGGAGGGCCAGTTCCTGGCCCTTTCCTCACCCTTGCCTGCAGCAGGCAGGCAGCAGTGGGAGAGCCGGCTCTGTGCTCCTTCTGTTGGGGGCAGGGAGCTGTGGACCTAGGTCCTCAGCCCTATAGCCATGGCAGCTGGGGGCCAGGGGCTGTGGGTGGGGGCAAGGATCACAAGCAGGGATGGGGGGTTGTGGGGGGTGGAGTGAGAGGCACAAGCAGGGTGGGTGGATGTGGGGGGAGTGAGGGGCACCAACAGGGGGGCTATTGTGGGGGGGAGTGAAGGGCACCAGTAGAGCTGGGGGGCTGTTGTGGGGGAGGGAGGGGCACCAGTAGGGCTGGGGGGCTGTTGCGGGGGGAGTGAGGGGCACCAGTAGGGCTGGGGACAGTTGTGGGGGGAGTGAGGGGCATGAGCAGGGTGGGGAGTAAGGGGCACCAGTAGGGCTGGGGGGTTGTTTTTGGGGAAGAGGCACCAGTAGGACTGGAGGCTGTTGTTGGGGGGAGTGAGGGGCATGATAAGGGTGTGGGAGGAGTAAGGGGCACCAGTAGGACTTGGGGCTGTTGTTGGGGGGAGTGAGGGGCACCAGTAGGGCTGGGGGGCTGTTGCAGGGGGAGTGAGGGGCACCAGTAGGGCTGGGGGGCTGTTGCGGGGGGAGTGAGGGGCACCAGTAGGGCTGGGGACTGTTGTGAGGGGAGGGGCATGAGCAGGGGGGGCCTGGGGGGAGTGAGGGGCATTAATAGGACTGGGGGCTGTGGGGAAGAGTGAGGGGCATGAGCAGAGCTCTGGTTTTAATCATGGATTTGGGGGGTTTTATCAGAGAATTTGCGACTTCATTTTTATTTTTATCAGGGAAAACCAGGATCCCTGGTCATGACTGACCACAAGATGAACACAATGCTGCAGCCAGCAAAGCAAACAGAACTCTGGCTTGCATCTCTGCAAAACTCTGGTTTGCTACAGATGCATCTCAAGCAAGACACAGAAAGTCATCCTCCCACTTTACTCGGCCTTGGTGAGGCCACGGCTGGAATACTGTATCCCATTCTGGGGTCTGCAATTTAGAAAGGATATGGAGGAGCTTGAAATAGTCCAGAGGAGAGCCACGTGCAGGGTCAGAGGACAAGAGAACTGGCCTTATGAGGAGAAGCTGAGAGGCATGGGAGTCTTCAGTCCAGAGAAGCACAGGCTCAGGGGTGACTTGGTGGCAGCCTATAAGTACATAAGAGGGGAGCATCAGGAACTAGGAGAATGTCTATTCACCAGGGCACCCCACAGAAAGACAAAGTCCAATGTCACAAACTCCAAGAAGACCATTTTAGGCTGAACATAATGAAAACCTTATTTTCTGAGTTTTCAGGGCCTGGACTAGAATTCCTCAAGAGGCGGTACAATCACCTACTCTGGATACTTTCAAAAAACATTTGAATGTTTATCTTGCTGGGATCATTTGACCCCAGCTAACTTCCTGCCCCTTGGGCAGGAGGCTGGAGCCAATGCTCTTGCAAGGTCCCTTCCAGCCCTGTTCCTTCCAGTAAGCTCTTCACCCCCCACATCCAAATCACTGATGAAGATTGTAACAGGCTTAAGCTGAGCCCATTACTACAGGTGAAACTAAGACTCAGGTGAATAAGGGAGTTAGTATGCACACACTGGGAATGGAAGAGGTTAATGACCACCACCAGACATAAAAGGCATTACACGTTGCCCTTGGGGCATGAGAAGAAAGGAGAAGGAACTGTTTTCGGTGGAGTTGCCTGAAGATTGAAGGACGCTGGAATGGGAACGTGACAAGACAGACCAGGTCTAGTGAGATGCGGGGGAGGGAACCATTACCTCTGGGATGGGTGACAGGGAAATTAGCCAACAGGACCTTGAAGAGATGAGAACTGTGATCCTCAATAGCTCCATTCCCTGGCACAGTTGATGGGCTTCTGAAGTGGCAGTGAACAGTTGCTATTGGGGAAGGAGTAGTGAAGAAACTCCACCCTGGGCCAGTGACCAGCAGTCCAGACCTCTGGGAGAGGGGAGAGAAGTGAGGAGCATGACACCAGGGACCAAGCCCCAGGAGATAACTGGCATAGCCGGAGCTATGCGGAGTCCCTGCATCCAGCAGTAGAGCAGCTGGGAAGCTGCAAGTTACTCGAGCGGCAATTTTGATGCCTCACACTAATAAGGCAATTAATGCGATTTTACTTTTGTTTCCATGTTAAATAAAAACCAGCACTGGTGAAGCATCCCACTGGGTGGTTTTGTGTATCTTACCCCTCCCTTCAGGGATTAACATAAAATCATTTTTCCATCTCCTTAGTCATGGCAGTTGAGTCCTGAGGAAGGAGGGGGTGGACAGTAGACACACACTCACAAAGATGTTCAGATGTCATCTAAACCTAGCACTCTTTCCTGCCCAGGGCAAGGAGTCTAATCAATGATCTAATACAACTATAGGAAACGTTTTTTGGCCGGAGTGCCAAAAAAAACACAATGTCTACCTTGGAAGGTGCCAGTGCCAGAGCCCAGAGCATCTGTTTGCAGCTTCCCAGCTGCAGCCAGCCCAAGGAGCCCAGTCTGCTTGCAGCAGGACTTGCAGCCTCCCAGCCATCTGCTGGGAACAGCCTGGGCTCCGTGGCTGGCAGCAGCTGCTTAGAGCCCAAGCTGGCAGTGGCATGCTGAGCAAAATGGCCTTGTGTGTCATGATTGGCACACATGCCGGGGATCGCCAACCCAATTCAATAGGTCCCTTCCGACCCTAAAATCTATTAAATCAATGTTAAAAAGTACTGGACCAAGCACCAACCCCTGAGGGACACCACTGGCCACTTCTTGCCAAGTTTAGTAGAACTCTCTGGGTCCTACCCCATAGTCAGTTTCCTACCCACCTGTCTCACAGTTAAGCCCACAATCTTCCAATTTTCTCATGAGAACATTGTGTCAACCTCCTCTCTGTTATCCAGGTAGTGAGTTACCTGATCATAAAAGGAGATGAGGCTGGTAAGACAAGACCTACCTACAACAAAGCCATACTGGCTGTCACTTAGAATCCTACCTTTTGCAAGCCCACTGCATACAGACTTCTTGATGAATTTTTCCAGGATATTCCTGGGATAGAAGTTAGGCTAATCGGCCTATAGTAACCTGGGTCCTCCCTCCACTGCTTCTTGAAGATGGGCAAAACATATTCCCTCTTCCAGTCCTCAAGGACTTCTCTGGAGCACCAAGAGTTTTGGAAGAGCTTTGGCAGAGGTTCTGCTCTGACTTCAGTCAGCTCCTTTAGCACCCTCAAATGAAGTTCATTTAGGCCTGCTGATTTATATACATCTACATTTTTTAATTAGTCGCACATCAGTTCTTTGGCAATAGTAGGAAGGTAGTCATTTCTACGCTGCTCCTTCCATATACCCTATCTGGCATGTTTTCCCCTTGGCCCTGTGAAAGACGGAGGCAAAGTAGTCATTCAGTTCAGTTTTCTCCTTAGCACCAGTAACCAGCTGTCCTGAGTTGTTCAGCAGTGGCCCCACACTCCCGTTTGTTGTCTTCCTGTTCCCTAAATACCTAAAAAAGGACTTCTTGTTGTCTTTGATCCCCTTTGCTAATTTTAGTTCAGTTGCCACCTAGCCCTTCTAATCTGTTTCCTACAAGTACAGGTCATTGTTGTATAGTCCTCCTTGGAGCATGCCCCAAGTTTCCATTGTTTGTACACCTCTTTCTTCTTTTTTAAGAGGACCATAATTTCCCTTTTTAGCCAAGAAGGCTTCTCTTTTGCTACCTTTCCTCCACATGGGAATTGACTTCCTTTGTGCTTTAAGGATCGTGTCCTTTAGTGAGGACCACTCTTGATGTAATCTCTTTGCCTTTGGTCCCTGGTCCCGCAGCACTTCCCTTACTAGTGATTACATTGAAGTCCTGGTTATGCAGTCTCTATATGTCTTTAAATTAGGTGATTAGCCTCTATGGAGACTTCCTCAAATGATCTCTCTCTTTCTTTTTTAGGAAGGCTCAGCCACAACCTTCTGCTCCATAGAAACACCGTGGTCTCTTCTGGTAAGCAATTAGGTAAGCACCACCTCCCTGACAGTGTCTTTGCTCACTGGGGCAAGGCGTTCCCTTTCCTCTGTCTCCGCACAGAGAGATTCCCCAAACTTCTTCCTCTGTGTCTCATATCCCCTTCCAGGGGCTGATTTTTTGCAGTTGTTTCCTTTTCTCTCTGCTCCCTTGTTTCAGAGTGCTTGTCCTTATTGATTACAAGTGAATTTCTTCTCCCAGCCATAGTCTCACCAGATGACATCACCTACTCATCTTCATTCTTATGCTCCCTGCCGTTCTCTCTCTGCCCTTAGCAACAGGGTTTGTTAGCTCCCTGTTACACCTCTGTCTGGGTAATCAGAATCGTCCATGACAACCATGTTCCATGCACATGTGGCCTCAGTCAGTTCACGGGTGACTCCAGATCAAGTTCCTCCCTTTGGTTTGGTGGCCTGTAGTACACACCTACAGTTAGGTCTCTCTTACCACCGCTCCTCCTGCTTCCACCCTGTTTGACCCAGAATATTTCAAGTCGTTCTTCTCTGGAGCCAATGTTGGCCTCTAAGGAGGTGTACTACTCCCTCACATAGAGAGCTACACCAAAGACCAGCAGCCAAAGGCCAATGTGGAGTCAAGAGAGTGATTCTGAGGAGGCAGTCTGTGAGTGAAAGACTGTGTCGTGAGAGTGTGTCTGCGAGTGCACCAGAATCTTTGCCAGACCCCAGTGGGTCACTCAGACTGTGTGAGTGGGTGAGGGCTGGAACGACCAACATCCCCTCTGTGTGTGAGTTGACAGGCTGTCATTGCTGTTCAATACAGTTTAGTTATTACCTCTCCTCGTTGTTGTTGTGTCTTTGATTAACTAATAAATTACTTCAGAGGTAGGGTAGGGCCAGGCTGTAGTTGAACACCCTGCTGAGAGTGGCCCACCACCATTCAATATACTTTATTTGAATGGGGATCGGTTTAATTGCTTAATTAGTTAAGTGCCCAATCCAAGCTTTAACACACTCAACCAAAACAGTAGCATTTTGCCTTCTCTAATGTGAATGACTGCACATGATGCAGGAAACTAGTCAGACCCCACTCTTTCTTCCATTCCTTCCCATTTTGCTCATCCTTGAGAAGCCCTAGGCAGAAAAGGGAAGAGGTTGATGATAGTTTTTCATGAAGATTTTCCCCAACTATTGAGCTACTGAATCTTACCCAGTACTGATGGCTTTTCTACAGCCAGAAATACCAAAGTTCAAAAGCAGCCATCAATAGGCTGGCCCTGGGAGCACAGCTCACAAGAGCACAGTACTTCAGTTCTTGTAACCATTGTCTGGGGTGAAATGTGATCAGAGGCCAAGAAACTGAATGAGCTCTTTCAAATCATGGTTTTAAATTCCAGAGGAAACTCACTTTTTAACAGTCTAAATAATGTAATGTATTAAAATACTAACATTATTCTTAGTTAACCTTATGTCTTAAGTTCTAAAATATAGAGGAATAAGGCATTTTAATTTTAATCATTCTTCATGTGTCGATGATTCATAAACGTTAAATGGTTAATATTTTGCTAGGAAAAGATAGAAATATTTAGGATATGTATTATGAAGCCAAAGCATCAGACATGGCAAGCATACCACAGATAGATGGAGGACAAGAGACTAGCCAAAAGAATCCCTCTGCTAAACAGTACTCAGAGGCTAGGGAAAGACATTCAAAAAGCCTGAGCCTGAATTGATTAAATCTTTTCAGGTTAGTCTAACCTGGCTAGGTTGAACCGGTTTGTAACCATACAGACATCCCTTCTGGATTGAGGAAATGCCGGCACATGCCTGCAATGGCTCAGGCTATAATTTTGGGGGTGCTAGAATAGTCTTCCCTTCCCTTCCATGGTGCTGAGCTGAAGGGGGTGGGGGAGCATAGGCAGACCCTGGCAGAATGCACGCACCCCCCTTACTGCTCCTCTGACCAGCAATGGAGCCAGTAGGGACTTACATGGCATTTACTTACACAGCAGGGAGTTGCACAGCATTTATCAGCTCACCAGCAAAACAAAAGTATCTCTCATCAGTTTAAGCTCTTCTTAAACAACTTTTTCCAAGAAAGGAATAGAGGGACATTAACAGCTACCTTTTGATTTGCTCCAAAAAGCCATAAACAGATACTGCCCTGTCTGCCTTACACAGACACCTCTCAGCATTAGCTAGCAGACCACATTCTGGCTATGGTCTGTGCTGTGGGAGACGGGAGGGAAGGGATCCCTGCTTGAGCAGGGAGTGGTGGGTGTGGGATGGGGCAGGGCATAGGCAACTGGTGCTGCCTGAGTCAGAGGTGGCATGTCCCCCCTCACAGCACCCAGTCAACGACCAGGGAGGTATCCTCTTATGGCCGATCCTACCAATTGGTTCCCCCATGGCTAACTGTTGGAGTCACTTCCAGAAGTGGCTATGGCTGCTTCTGGGAATGCCACAGGGCTTCCACTCCCCAGCCAGTGCTTGCAGGGGGGTGTAAGCAGCAAGCACAGCCGGTCAGGGGGTGCACACTCCCATGCACCCCATACGCATCACCACTGGGGCAGGGGGGAGCCAGGTAGACCCTGCTGTGCCTCTAAGTCTCTGCTGGAGCTCCAGACAGAGAGCAGAGGGGTGGGGCCAGCTTTGCTGTGGAGCTGAGTGTTCTGCCCAGGATTGCAAAGCATCTGGGATGCTGGGGGACTCTAGTTTAAGTTAAAGCAGGTAGGGGTCTGGGACAGACTTCGCATAAACCGGTTTGACCCAGATCAGTTAAGTTTGATACTACATTCAACTAGGTTTATCTTAAACTGATTTCAGCCATTTTCAAACTGGTTTATGTGCACTGAACTTATGTTCTGTTACAGGTTTAAATCAGTTTCTGATTACTTAAACTGGTTTGTGTGTAATGTCTGTCCCTAGCCAGAGAGGGAAAACTTACCAAACTTAACCCAGAGTACATGCAAAGAGGGATCCAGGATACAGGAATGGCAAAGCTTGGTTCATATCTAATGTGACACCTGAAGGCAAAGACTCAGATATTTTGGTACTCATGTGAACATCTCTTCTTACCAAGGTTGTCGCAAAATGGACCTGGATTTTGCAAAATCCCAGGAAAACTGATATTCCAGTTTTCCTGGGCCAGGCCAGAGGAGCTGGGTGCGTGGGGGCTGCTTTCCTGTCACTCCTCCACTGACGCCTTTGGGCAGTTTTCCTGGGAAGTTTGGATATTTTGCAAAATATCAGTCAGCAATTTCACTGATATTTTTTGCACTTTCATAAAGGCTCCCCTACATGGACTGAAAAGGTATGGTCACATGAAACTGTCTTAAGTAAATGTTTGAACTGTTTGAGGAAATTGGCAGCAGAGAGGCTGTTGTGCTTACAGTACTGAGAACGCAGACGATCTGCACTACTGAGTAATGGGTTGAAAGGTGGCAGTAAGGATTTCCAGCTACTAGGTATGCGACCCTGTCGCAAGGCAGCAAGAAGCCTGTTTGAAGAAACCACTCTGCAGTTGTAAATAATTATGTGGCAGAGCAGTCAAAGAACCAGCCCTCCTGCTTCTGGAAGAATGACCGTATAACCAAGCCTTGATACCAGAGGACTAGTGATACTAGTAATATCCACACGAATGACTTAACTCATTTTGATTTAAGGAGGGGCAGAACCCCCAAGGTTTATGAAGAAAGCCGGGTTCCCCTAATCTTCCCCTTCCAGACTGTCACCAATGCCAGACTCTAACAAACATATCTGTGACCAAGGGGTGGTTAAGACAAGTCAAGACCATGAGCCCAGGGCCGGCCCCGCTCGTGCGTCACGGGCCGCCCGCCAGGTTTTTTACTGGCACGTAAGCGTCAGCACTCGAACAGGCGCCACAGGGCAGCAACAGGTGCGGTTAATACCGGCTTCCGTCTCCCAGATGAAGCGGCCACCGGCAGCAGCCAGCAATTTTCAGCCTTCCTGCAGCTCAAGAGCTGCCGCCCCTCCCCCACGCGGCGCAGTCATCACATGTCGGCGCGGATCGATAGCGTCATCAGCCCGTGTCAACCGGCTGCCGCGCTCTGTCACAGCATGAGCCGACACTTGCTGCGGGCGGCGCTCGCCGCGCTCCCTGCCGGGGTCCGGCAGCTACACACCGCGGCCCCGCGCCGCCGCGGCGCCCGGGACTTCTTCCTGGGGTCAGCGCTCAAGGTGAGGCTGCGCGGGGATCCTCGGGCGGGTCCTGCGGCCAAAGAGAAGTGCCCCGGGCGCGAGAAAGCCGAGAAGTCCGTGCGGCAGGTGGGCAACGGCGAGGGGAGCTTCAGCCCGCGAAAGCTGCAGAATCCCCGTGTCCTTTGCCTGCCTGCGTAGGAGCTGCCCTGCTGCCAGGTCCCTCCATAGCACAGCCCGCCTTGCCCGGTCTTCTGCCCCACTTGCTGTCCTCTGGGTCCACCGCCTCCTGCCTCTGGCCTGGCTGCTCATCTGCTGGCTGGGAAGGCAGCTGTGGCCAGGCCAGAGGAGCTG
Source organism: Caiman crocodilus (assembly GCA_030014935.1). Taxonomy (NCBI): domain Eukaryota; kingdom Metazoa; phylum Chordata; order Crocodylia; family Alligatoridae; genus Caiman; species Caiman crocodilus. The sequence continues at coordinate 28,687,037 of JAGPOW010003182.1, forward strand.
GGTGCGTGGGGGCTGCTTTCCTGTCACTCCTCCACTGACGCCTCTGGGCAGTTTTCCTGGGAAGTGTCCACTGGCTCCTCAGGTGTGTTAGAAGGCCATGGGTGCTGTCCGGTGCACTCTGCTCGGTGTCCCCCTTTGGTGCATTCATTTTAAACCTACAAACTCACACCTAACTTTGTTTTCTCTTTAGCAGGCCCCTGAAATCAGTTCATGTCCTCAATGAACTCCTTACTAAGTCAGGCGTAAATTTCTTCCTTGATGGGCCCAAGTACATGATTCTTTAAGCACATCAAAAGGCTTATGCCAGCAGGGCCAGAGATGCGGAGAAATAGGTACATCTCTCTATATAGATGCATTCATCTGTATCTCTTTGATCAGTCTAAAATGGCAAATCTGCTCTACCTTTTACTTGACTTCAGGCTAAGGGGCTGCCCAAGGGCAGGGCTGTGTCTCATGTGAGTGAAGGGTAGAATATTTACTGCCTTAGGGCTTGGGTGTGGGGCTAAGTTGAATCCCAGGGCTTTTTGCAATTTACGCAGGAGTTTGAAGACATAGGAGTCAGACCCTGAGATCAGTTGGAAAATGCATGGCAAGATCTGAGAATAGGCCGGTCTGGTCAGGACAGCAATAAGGTGGGGTGAACTGGGGAAACACTACTCTTGTTTTCTGACCTACACAGCAAGAGGGGCTTTGGGGGAGGTTTTGCATTATGTTTAGTTTAATATTAAAGTTATTCTAGTTTTATTCCCCTTTTCTTGACTATTACAAGTTCTTTTATCTCATTTACTTGCTCATTGCTCCTCATAGGTATGTCCCTATGAGTGAGAAACATTCATTGCCTGGGACAACTAGCAGTGGCATGTATTTGTGCCCCTACTGGGGGCCGCCCTGGCGCACATGCTCTGGCCTGCAACAAATTGCACCAGATGGGGTAGAGGAGGCAGGGGCCAGCATCTGGGCTGGCCTCAGCAGCCTTACACAAGATTCTGGGGGCCTCTCGGGGCTCCAGTGGCAGCAATTCAGGTGTGCAGAGCCTGGCTGGTAGCTAGAGTGTAGCTGTGACTGGCTCTTATTTCTAGTGGTATATGCTGCTGCCATGTGTATGCTGCTCCACCTTTTTCTGGTGCCTCTTTTATTTTTTTGACACGGGAATTTTGACACTCCTGGCGTCAACTCCCAGTGCAAATTAGCAGCGCAGCAAATATGTGGTGCACGTGGTCTGCAGAGCTGTAAACCACATGTGTCCTCATGGGAACTCTGAACTGTCATACAGCTATTTTACATAAAGAGCACCTCCTCCTCCTTTTCCCCCCTGCCTGTCCTTCCTGAACAATTTATACCATGACAGTGCTCTAGTCATGTGAGTTATCCCACCAAGTCTCTGTTATTCCAATCACATCATAGTTTTGTTACTGGGTGAGGACTTCCAGTTCTTCCTGCTTGTTTTTCAGGCTCCATGAATTTAAGCACAGACATCTGAGGTAACTAGCTGATTGCCCTACTTTCTCAGGAACAATGAGAGTGCCTCCCCTGTTGCCCCCTCCTGCTTGTGCTTCCTCCAGGCCACCCCACTTATCTCAGGTCTTTGGTGTCTGTCCCCTGGCAAACCTAAAGCCCTCCTCTTGTTATGGGTGCTTTTGTGGAGAACACTGAGGCTTGTCTATAGCAGGGCTAGCTCACAAGTGTCAGGGCAGGCAGCACAGCATCAGATCATGCAGAAAACGGCCATAGATCAAAGTGGCACTTGGAATGATAAGGGGCTTATTTGTGGCATGTCTGCTAAAAAGGTTGGTCCCCACTGATCTGTAGTTTCTTCTTGCCTTTTGCTTTAAGCAGTGAAAGACTGAATCCTTAACTCCTCTTGTGTTGCTTCTACACAGTGAAACACAGGAGGCAGTGTGCATCACAGGCATTATGAAAAATTAAATACCTCGGAATAGTTCTTGGAATGTCATCCTAGTCAGAAGTTCCCATTTCTCACCAAAAGGCAGACCCCTGGACCCAGCTTGCTGCTCTCCTGTGCTGGCTTCTCTGAGAGAGGTTGGGTAAATAAACCTTGACACAACAGATTAAAAAACAGTTGTAAAAATAGTTACCAGCCTGAATATGAAAGAGCTCTATCATTTAGTATTATTAGTCAGCGCCCATTACAACAACAGCTGCTTACTGGCAGTGTTTCCCTTTGTGACATTCTTCCCTACCATGTATTCAGAAAACACTCCATACAGCAGCAAGCTCTTTTTCAAAGTAGCATTGCATCAACACACCAACTTTATTGCATCTAGCAGGCATTACTGCTTTGTTCAAGAGGTGTCTAAGCAACTTTTTAATTTAAAGAGATACAACGCAACTGTGCTGCAGTTTATAACTGCATAATGTTATAAAGCACAATATCTTCCCTTTAAACATTTAAAAATCAGACTCCAGAAAATAAATTAAATAAATTTTATTTAAAAAACACTATTTACTTGAAGATGCAGGGTGGGGGAGGTCCACCATTTGACATGGGTGGACAAGCCTCTTGTCTTAGATTTGAGTCAAGGGGCATAACAACTCTGACCCTGAGCCCAGAGTCAAGAGTTGGAGCTATAGCTGCTTTTGGTCCCTACCCCCACTCCCAATGCCCTCTGGCCTTTGCTTTCCACTGCCCCTTATACCCCACCACCACCCCCACAACTCCAGCTCCTGCTGGGACTTTGCTTGGGTTGCGACCAGGGAACTTGGAGAACATGCTGTGTCCAGCCACAGAGTGGCTGAACCTGTTGCCATTATAGCTGCTGCGTGGCTGGGCTGGGTAGGGGCTGGAGACAGCACATGTTTTGTGTTCCCTGCTCTGGGCCTCAGCAAAACCCCAGCAGGAGCCAAAGCACCAAGGGGAAGGGAGAGCGGAGTTGGAAAAGGGCAGGCAAGTGGTGGGTGGGGCAGGTCCATGGGAGGCATTGCATGAGGGGCATGTTGTAGGATAGGGTTAGGCAGGAGGGCAGGTGGAGGGGGTGGGTAAAAGGCACCATGGGCCTAGGTGTGGGGTGTGGAGGCACTGGGTGGGTGTGGGGGACAGACAACAAGGGACAGGGGGCAGGCCACTTGACTTCACTGCCTCCTGCTCCCCTGCTGCTGCTTGCCCGGCTGTGGAGGTGCAGGGGAATGAATTTAAAATGACCCTCCAAAAATTAGATGGCAACATAAGACAATTATAAGATTTTAAATTTTCCATTTCTAGAACCTAGTTATTGGGGCTGTGTCTTGAATCGGGTAGAGATGGTAGTAGTAAACAACCAACTGAATTCTGTACCAACTTGATTTTTTTGCTGTTATCTTTAGTATGTCCTTTAAAGTTTTAAACGGGAGACTAATAATCTTCAGTGGCCTCAAACAAGCCTTTCAGTAAAATTATCAGGATGGACTAATTCCAAATAAGAGAGTTTCTCAGAGCATAAACTTATTTGAATTATTAGCCGAATAAATTTTAAAAAGATACATCAAGCAAATCTACTGGTACAGATGCCAGTATGGTTCATGGCAGCAGTCCCACAGTGCACAGGATGCCACAGCAGCTTAAAGAACTGTGGGATGTACACTTACTATGCTCAGTGTATATGTTGGAGTTTGGATACCTTTGCCTTGAAGCTGTCCCTTTGAAACCTTTGCTTTGATGCTTCATCCTTTCAGGGAAATCTGTTCAGGTAGACAAGCTGTAAATGAGATAACACCTGTAGCACAGCCTTGCCAAACTACACATCAGCTTTAACCTTAGCAACTGACAGTAAATTAATAACTGGTAAACATATGCCTTGACAGTCTGTTATGTGGGCCAAATAACTGCCATAAGCAGAAAATTTGCTAACTTCACTGGTTGGTGAAAAGATGATAAAGTGGTATGGTCATGACAGAGGAATCATGGACTATATAGAGCTTGATGTGTGGATGGGGAGCATAGGAACTTCTGGCTGCCTTCTGGTATACTAAGTGTTTATCTTAGTATTTCTTGTAATATGAGTTTCAGCATGTTGTTCTTGCAGACCAGTTTCTCATTTTCAGGTGCAACTTCTGGTTTGTTTCAGCAGCTGAACAATATAGCACACTGTATAGACAGGTATTTTTCATTTGCTGAAAGATGCAGTAAATGGTCATTCCAGTAAGTTATCCACAATTTCCTTTTTTGAAGAAAGCTATTAGAAGAAGTGTGTTTTTCAAACCTACTTTAATGTCAAATTAACCATAGTCTTGTTAAAAATCCTTTTATTTTAGGAGGGAGTCTTCCCTTATCCAGAGATTACTAATGAAGAATTGAAAGAAATCAACAAATTTGTAGGACCTGTAGAAAAATTCTTCCATGAAGAAGGTAAAGCTTTTCTTTTCTCATGCAAATAATATAATTACAGAGATTATCTAATACTACTATAAATATAATAGAGAAACTTATGATTTCTTTCTGTGTTTGTTGACAGCTATCATTGTTTTCTCTTCGCCAGCCAGAGATCTGTGTTTATATCTCTCGCTTGTGCATCAGTAACCAAAAGTATTTTTTTAAATATTAGAACGGCTGTAAAGCAGGGGTGAGCAATTTTTTGGACTTGTGGGTCACATAGGCAGTTTTGGTGAACTGTTGCAGTTGGAACCCTCTTCCATCTGCAGCAGCTCACCAAAACTTCCTAAGTGGCTCTGTCCCATCTGCTGGCCAAGTGTCCTGCCTATACTGGTCCTGGATGGTCTCTGTGGAGACCCCAGGATTTCAGGACGAGCCCAGCAGTGATTGGCTGCATTTGTGGAGCTGCTGCTCCTGGTCACCCCTACTGTGCAGCATCTTCAACACAGCTCCCATTGTGCAGCTCCTGCCTGGCACTTGCCACCAGATGTACTCCACGCAGCCCTGGCCGGCCTGCGCTCTCCCTCACCATGACCCAGGCCATCAACTGCTCCCATCCTTGGTGGCAGCTCCACTGCCATTTCCCACTTTCACTTAGCCCTTTGTTTTCGTGCCTGGCTCCTTCCAGCTGTGCCTGGGTCTGCAGATGTTACTCACTTGGGTCTCTTTCTTGATGCCATTCAGGCTGGGATGCCATTCAGGCAGTTTCAGATCAGATCAGATCAGATCAGATATACATCTGGCTCCAAATTTTCCATTAACTTTTTATGGCTTTACAGCAGAGGTGGGCAAAATAAGCTGTCTTTTAAAATAAATAAATAAAACCCCTCTTTAGTGAGTACAAAAGCTCATATATCATGGAGGAATTTAAAAAGTCAGGTTGCATTGTCTAGCTCAGTGGGAATTGTTTAGTTTTGTTTGTGGTCTCTGATTTCTGATCAGATATTCAGGGATAATATCTATGCAGGAAAAGCAAATCTGGTGAGTTTCCAAAATATTGGGAAACTTAATAGGAAAATATTGGGAAACTGCAAAGCAGCGTGATGCAACTGAATACAATTTCTCTGGAGCTTGGCACTTCTCATGCACCAGGCTGATGTGTTTGCATCACTCTAATAAGCAAGGGAACAAACAATTTTCCAAATCAGGCAACCATATACTTCCAGATATGCCAGCTATGATGTGCCTTGTAGCCAAAAAGAATGTTGTCTACGGGAGTCAGAATTACTTTAACTTTTTTTCTCACTTAGTATTATCCTTCAAACCAAACATCAGAGCGTATAGTTGCCCCCTTCTGTCCCACGGAAAGCTTGTAAAATTAATTCATTTGTGTAATTCATTTTTTTTAGGCAAGTGTCATCTGCGTCTGTGGAGCTAGTCTTCTTCTAAAGAAAGTTTTTCAGTAATGTGGCTTTAAACCTCTCTGCTTCAGGTTATAGCTTCCCTGAGCAACAGGATAATGAAAATTGATCCAATTTGTGTTTTGTTTTGTTTTTCCTGCTGATTTTCAGTACACTGTAGGGATCTGTGCATGGTAGTAACTAGATCAGTTTTACTTCAGCTACTCAGTTAAAGTTTCCTGAAATAAAATGTTTGGAATAGTTCAGGAATAAATTCTTAGAAAATGTTACCTTACCCCATAGTGAAATTGAGAGAGAATTTCATCATGCAGAATAATGTTCCGTGGTAGCATGCATCTAAATGATCAGTTGGCATGGAAACAATAATAGTGATGACCATGATGATGAGATAATAGAAAAATATAAAGATTGTTCCCTTCTTCATGTTTTTTTCATGTGTCACAGTTTGGAAGGTAGTTACTGCCATTGGAAACTTCCAATCAGTTCCTTCTTCCTTACTGTCTTTTAAGCACCTTCATTTTTCAGGCAGGATAGTGCCAGAGATAGTGGTTCCCATGTGTCAAGTTTTCTCACAGTATTGTTACTTTAAGAACCAGAGCATAAAACGTATCTGACTTGCATTGTGGACCACGGTGCTCTGGATTGACTCTCTTTAGTAATATCTTCAAAGAAGCAGAAGTAATCTCAGTTCTTCTGACATGTATCTGAGGACTTGCTTCTATGTTGTCTGTAGCAGTAACCTTAGTACACAATGTCAGAGTCTTCCACCTTGCAGCTGAGATTGGTGGTATAAAATTGTATGGTAGTGACCATTAATCTTATAGGGTCAAATTTAAGGATTGTTGAGACTTCTTCAGCTGCAAGGGAGGTGACCAAGGTTTCAGCAGCCATTAAGGATCAGGCAAAAGCTGGTAGAACCTAGAAAGGTAAAGCACATCTGCTTCTGCTAAAGCTTGAATTCTTGGCCAGTTGGCTGGAATGTATATTTATTCTAGGGGTGCAGTAATAAAGATTTTTTTTGGATGATATTGATGGTCGCTTATTAACCAGCCATCTTGGCTGATACTGATCTGATAGTCCATATGCAGTGGAGCAGCATGGAGAACAATGTCTAGCTGGTAAGTATGTAGGGGTAGGGGGGCCACAGATTGAGGTCTTTGTGGTGAGAGAGAGAGTGGGCCTGGCACAGGAGTACGAGTAAGCTGGGAGGGGGGCTACAGGGTGACTTTTGTAGCCACCCCAAAATTTGCTGTAGCCCTCCCCCTCCCAGCACTGCCTCCTGGCCCTCCCCCACCTGCCCTGAGCACAACCCCAACCTAGTCCCCCTGCTGGGAAGAGGCTGGCACAGCCTCCGTCCCAAGCCCACAGCAGGCAGCCTGCCCTCACCCCCTACACAAATCTGGGGAAGGCACATGCCCCCCATGCCCTTCTCCTCCACAGACTTACCAGCAAGATGCTATTCTCCAAGCTGCCGGGCTGCTTTCCTGGCTTGCCGTGTCTGTGCATATGCACATGGTATTTATTGGTGACATTAGTGGTTGCAGCGGACAAAAAAAGCCATTTGCTGTTGATGTCAGTTTTCCTTTTATTGGTGCCAGTCTGATATGGGCTGATATATGGGTGCACCTCTAATTTATTCCGGTTCTCTGCTGCAAATACTTTGACACAATACAGGAAAATATTTCTTGTGGGAGAAGCAGGGTATGACCGTCGTGCTTTATTAGTTTAAGCTTTATTCTCTCATTACTGGGGAAAGAGGTCGTCCTGCTGCTGTTGCTGATTCCACAGTGCTGGTTGAGGCATGAGAATGCTACAGCCAGCGTGCTTCCTACTGATTCAGGTACATTTGCATGGAGGAACATTGTCTGTAGCTAGTCATACATTAAATTATAAAACTGCATCTATTTTCAGTGGACTCTAAGAAAATTGATCAAGATGCTAAAATCCCACCAGAAACGTTAAGGGGACTGAAGAATCTGGGGCTTTTTGGCATACAGATTCCAGAGGAATATGGTAAGTAAAAAGATAATAAAAATAGAACCTAACAATCCCATAGTCCAGAATTCTAGTACAGTATGCATCCTTGAGCTAATTTATTACTTCCCCTGGATGCAAGTCTTTTGGTGTAGGTCCTTGAGAAAAAGCTTAAAATGAGGCAGCTCTGTGGTCCATCTACTACCCCTGTTATCAGTTGGTAATTTCCCCCCGAAAGCATTTGTGTGGGCCAGTATAGCCAGGTGTGCATACATATAGATAATTACCAACCACTGGCAGGTGGGGATCTTGGGTCTCCTTTTTCAAACTAGCTTTTCTCTTTATTTTTCTGCCTATGGTAGCTACTGAAATATTTTAGTAGACAACATAGGTTCTTCAGAAGAAAACATTAAACTCATGCTTATTGTGAAAGAGTAGGAGGAGGGAAACAAAGTGTAATGTTAGAATTATCTTCATGTAAGGGCAAACAATTTTTAGCATAAGGAATTTTGCAACCAGTTTCCATTGAATAGATCCTGATTATTTCATGAGAGTAAATTAGAACACATCAGGATTGTGTGGAAAGATTTCTAAAGGGTTGTGACATCCTCAGAAGTCACCCCCAGAAACTCAGTATTAGGCTAGTCTCATAATTTTTTTTCTATGTTGTCAGAAGTTCTGGGTATTTCATCTCCAAAAGGTCATCATCAGCTATATTGACTACAGTCCAATATATCAATAAAAGATCTGCCTTGAGTCAGGGACATAAATCCAAAGATGCTGCCTTGAGGCTAATGGATGTGATGCATCATTAAGATATCTAATGATGAGACTACTTCCTATCCCCTGAGCACATCCAAAAGGGAGAGAGATCTGCTTCTGGGCTATGGCTTAGCATTCATCATACCCAGGATTTGAAGACTGATGGCATGGGAAACAGCTTTTGTATTTATATCACTTTTATGTAATGTGGGTATAACTTAAGTCATGTCTTACTGTCAGTATGTTGATATTTTATTTGGATATGGATTACAACAGTGTAAAACCTTTTTTACACGTGAATTATGAAATTACTCTTTAGTCTGAAATTCTAACAGTTGGATTTAGTATAATAACTTGAATACTAGAGTTATCAATATAACATTTAACCTGACACTATAAAGCCCAGAGCTAAGGCCCAGCTTGCAGTTCCCTGTTAGCAGCCGGAGAGCAGGAGCTAGGATGCGAGTATCACTCGAGCAGACTGAGGGATGGCGGCTCCGGGACGCGGGAGCAAAGTTGTTACAGCCAGGCAGCCTTAAGTTAAGTTATAGCCAGGAGGCTTGTGTTTTGACAAGTGTTTTTGTGTTAATGTTTGTGTTACACCGGTGGTTTGGGTGAGGCTGTAAGGGGTTGGAGGAGGCCTCACAGGGGCCCACAGGGTGTGGAGCCTTAGTGCCAGGGAAGGCGCAATCTAGCGCCAGTAAGGGCGCAACTTGCAGGGTGCATAGATCCCAGCCCAGAGATGGGCAGATGGGCATTTGAAGAGCCCAGGTATGGGCATGGAGAGCCCCAGGCAGGGGGCAGCATTTTAAGGAGCCCAAGCGTGGGCGCGGTGAGCCCTAGAAGGGGGAAACATATTGAGAAGGCCAAGAATGGGTGTAGCAAGCCCCAGCGAGGGGGCAGTATTATTGAGGAGCCCTAGCATGAGCACAGCGAGCCCTAGAGAGGGGCAATACTTGAGAAGCCCTGGTGGGGGGCACGACAAGCCCTAGGAGAGGGCCAAGATCAGGAAGCCCAGCGTGGGCACAAAGTCCCAGAGAAGGGGTGTATTGAGAAGCCCAAGACAGGCATAGCAAGCCCGGTGGTAGGCTAGTACTGCAGTAGGCCTCAGGCAGGGGCAGGGTGCTGCAGTGGCCCCCGGCAAAAGGGGATAGTGGTACGGTGAGTCCGCAAAAGAGAGGTTAGCAGTGCGGTGGGCCTAAAAGACCGGTGGCTCAGTGCAAAGTCCCAGAGCAGGCAAAGGCCCTGGGGAGGGACGACGTTTTGAGAGAAGGCCCAGAGTGGGCATTGAGAACCCCAAGGGAAGGAGTGGTGTCACTGAGAGCCCCAGGAGGGGGTGGCAGTACCAAGAAGGTCCAAGGTGGGCCCAGGGAGCCTAAAGAAAGGGCAGGGTTAGAGAGAGAGCCCCAGCGAGGGGCAGTAGTCCGGGTAGAAGAGCCCGAGAGAGCGGGCGAGGGTACTGTGACCAAACAACGTCTTTCCCATCTGCGAGGCTTGGGATGTGGTATTAGGGGTTGGTAGGAGCCACGCATAGCCCATAAGGCTAGGGTGCCTGTGACGCACCCATTAAACAGGGAGATCCCAGAGAGTCCGGGGAACTACGGGGATGGAGGTTCCGACTAGCCGTGCCCAAGGCGGTGTAAGGCAGCCTCCCAACCTTACTGAACATCAAAGACGTGGCGGGCGAGAATAAGAGGGTTCCCTTGGGCTGGACTTGACAAGGTGAGAGGGACTTCAGGGAGATCATGGCCCTCCTTGGAGGTCCGCCCCTGTCACAGGCATTAACGCTGTTTTGAGCAAGTCACTGTTAGTGTCAGCAGAAATTCTAGTATAAAAGTCTGGTGTGGACTAGGCCTTGAACAGTGTGATAGATCTGTTATTGCATATTGCTCTTGCTTCACCCTGGCCCCCAGATGCTGCCAAATCAGAGGGCTTGTGGAACTAACTGCCAAGTAAGGCATCAGGTCAAAATTACCAGCATTGAGTTAGTGATTCTCAACCACCAACTTCACTGGACTGGACATTGTGTATGGATGCCTGACTCTCAACTCCCAGAACAACTGCTGTGTTCCCAGTTTGGAAACAGCCTGAGATCTTGTGACCAGAGAAAACACTCCTAGGACACATTGAAGGCATGCCTCAGGAAAACAGATATAGCATGAAGAGTTGGGAGGAGCTGGCCATTAACTGACTCCAGTGGCTCTGTAACCTCATCTGAGAGACAGCCCTTTTTGAGACGGTGTCTTGCCCTTGAAACAGAGAAGAGAGTGGAGGAAGTAAAAGGAGAGGAATCCTAGCTTGCAGCTTATTCTCCCCTGCAGAAAGACCCAAAATTTCAGCAGATGGATCTGTGTTTCACCAATTGGACTCTTAAGGCACCTCAAGACCTACCAATGAGCTACGGTGGAGATTGTGCTCAAATCAAGAGATTGCTGATGACTCTGGAGTAGGCAGCAACTCCAGTTATGGCCCCAGGCCCAGACCAGAGCTGCTGTTTGCCCTGGGCTGGTATTCAAATCCAAAACTAGTCTGTTTCCCATATGTTGAATGGAGGAAGAAAACCTCATTGTGGATTTGAGTAAATAGAGTGCATAGCATGGTTTTACCATGCATTGTCAGCGATGCCACTTTCCTGGACTCTTTTGTCTTGGTGTAACAATACATGGCACTGTAAAGTATTACTATACACAAAAATATAGAACATGGAGAAAAATATTATATTATCATGCGATTGGACAAGGCTCCACACCATTTTTCTCCAGCTGCTTAGAAATAAAGAGGGAGATCAGAGAATAGAGATTAAGTTCATACTGGCATTATGTTAGTTTCTTGATCAATTTGTCTAATATTAAATTCAATATTAACTCCTCATTAATACACTTTTAAAAAACATGAATCTAAAATGTTTTCTATCACTCTTGCTGGCATCTTGCTTTTCTTCTTCCTTCTCTGTTGGATAAAGTGGAGCCCTCATGACTTGTGTTTTCCATTCATGTCCTTGTTTTTCTGTCAGTTACCATAAGAATGTTACGCTATCCTATAGCTCTTAGACTATGCTGCCTCTGCTGAGTGGCTCTATATTTGCAGAATCAAAATTCTGTAACACTGTAGGAACAGTGGGTGGCTTTTTATCTGTTTTTCAAAGAGCATCCTCATACTTTTACTGCCTTCAGTGAATTGTATCAGGGGGATCCTTGGTGTGCATGTATATCAGTGGTTTGGATAAGACTTAAATATCTGATGCCAGTTCCTGTGCTAACCATATATAATTTCAAAAGCCATTAACATTAGTTTTTTGCTTAAGGCATTTCTCCTTCAAAACTGCTAAGATACAAAGTTCACTTTGTGAATATACTGCATGCTTCAAAAGGAAGTATATTAGATACAGAGGGAAATGGGGGAAGTGTATATAAGGGGTGTACATCAGGATCTGGGGGAACACCTGTTCACTGAGTGCCCCATGGGATAGCAAAACTAAATAGTCACAAATTTCCCAAAGACCGTTTCAGACTGGACATAAGGAAGAACTTCTTTATAGCCCGAGCCCCCAAGACCTGGAACAGACTGCCACCAGAGGTGGTGCAAGCATCTACTCTGGATTCCTTTAAGAGTGAATTGGACTTTTATCTTGCTGGAATCCTGTGACCCCAGCTGACTTCCTGCCCCTGGGGCAGGGGGCTGGACTCTGATCTTTCAAGGTCCCTTCCAGCCCTAATGTCTATGAAATCTATGAAACAGTAAAATCTTTCCAAGTTAATTGTTGCTTCTGTGCTTCAATTATTTCTTTCTGTAGGAACACTTCTAAAGTTTGCTGTATATTTACACAAGTTAACTTTTTTCTAGGTGGTCTTGGTTTTTCAAATACTATGTATGCATGCTTAGGAGAAATATTTTCTCTGGATGCGTCTATAGCAGTTACTTTGGCAGCTCATCAAACTATTGGACTTAAGGTAAGGTTATTTTATTACCTTACATATTGTATTTTATTTGTAGAGGCCAGATGAGATGTATGTATTCAAAGGTCAGGTACTTGTGAATGAAATCTGAAATAGGCTAATAAAAACAAAGAAGACTTTATTTACCCATGCATGGGTAATGATTCATTTTAAATTTGTATTTGCTGTGGGCTCTTTAGGGGCTTTCCTACTTTTTTCCTGCCAGGAGCTCAGTGTAGGGTTCAAATGTTAGGATGAAGATCTAATGTGAAGCTTATAATGTAGGAAATAGTAACAGATGGGTTTTTGTTGAATTTTTCCCCTCTAAACTCAGTTTTGTGAATTTAGCAACTAATTCAAAAGATTTTTTTTAAGTGAGAAAATTGAATTTGTATGCATTACCTAAACAGGCAACTAAAATGAGGACATTTGATAGGAAGAAGGCAATGATGTATAGGTAGGTTGGCAGAGGCAGCAGACTGAGGAAGTTTAGATGACTTGGAATTAGTGTGCTGTATTGCAGAATAAAATTCTACCATGCTGCAGTTACAGGTTTCTAACCTTTTAGTGTCTTTTCCTATGAGACAAGTAGCAATATTCTGAAACTTGGAAATAGTGAATTCTTCCTGATGATAGGAACTAATTTCTAGAACTAAACATGTGATGTGCTTTTGAAGTATTTACTGTCTAACTTACAGTTTTGCTTCCTGTAAAATGGGAATAGTAATGCTAGCCTCACTTATTAAAACACTTTGCAGTAGACTGATGTCAACTGTTGTACAAAATACAGGTGTTGTTCTTTTGTTTTTGAGGCCATTCTTGGGCTATTTGGGCTAAGAGCAAAAAAATGTGTTGAGGCTCAGCGTTCTGGGCTGGCACCAAAGGAAACTAGCTGTTTGTGTGAAAACTTACACTTTGTGTTTCGTCTTGCTTTTTGATGAGAAGACCTGTCTATAAACATATAAAGTGCTATGCAACCAAGTAGGTAAAAATGAACTGAAATGTTACTGCATGCATTTATGTAAAATAGTTTGAGGTAGGCCATATACCTGTTCCTTGTTGACTGTGAGCTTTGGAAATGGATGCCTTTTTATTTACAGTGTGTATGCAGCAATACCAGTAAATTTAGTGCATGCTGTATTGGAGTGGTAAAGAGGCTAATTCAGTGCCCATGCTTGTGCAGAAGGTAGGGGAGTTCCTTCCTGAAGAAACTAGATTCTTCTGACAAATTTTTATAAAACACCATGTTAAATACTATGGATACCATTAGATATCATCCATACCATTACTGTACATCTATGAGAACAGAGAGCAAGCTATAAGGAATGTTTTTCCCAATGATGTTTTGCTTCTGTTTGCTTGGAAAATAACTACCATCTCAAGTTAGCCTTGATGAGCCTAAGTCCCTTCACTATCTGTCTCATGTTTCTGGCTGTCCCTCATTTTGCTCCTCTGACTCTGGCCCCTGGCTCTGTCTGTGCCTTAGAGTACAAACCACCTTAATCCAGCTGCTTACAACCTTCACTCTCAGGCTGCCTGGAAATCTGCCCCACTGCAAGTTTATTGCGGTGCAGCTAGCTTTAGCTCGGCTGCCTGCCTACACAAGATTAGCCTGTTGCACTTTCCTGTTAAAATAATAGGAGCTCAGGCTCCCTGTTACAGTCATCTAGTCCAGTCCCCTACTTAAGGCAAGATCATCCCTAACTAAACCATCCTAGCCAAGTGTCTTTAACCTCTTCTTGGAAATTTCCAGGGATGTGGATTCTGCAGCTTTTCTAGATAACTAATCCAATGTTTGACCTTCCTCAGAATCAGAAAGTTCTCTCCAGAATCCAACCTAAATTTCTTCTGCCGTTTGAGCCATTGCACTGCCCTATAGCCAGAGAAAAGTCTGTCTCTATCCCCTTTGTAATCATCCGTTAGGTATTTGAAAATTGTTATCAAATTTCCCCTCATGCTATTCTTCTCCAGACTAAATAACTCTAGTTCTTTCAGCCTTTCCTTATACATCATGCTTCCCAGACATCTATTTTTTGTGGCTGTCTGTTGGACTCTTTCCAAACTGTCCACATACTGCTTGAAGTGTGGGGCCTAAGTCTGGACACAGTACCCCAGGTGATGTGTCACCAGTACTGAATAATAGAGATCCACCAGTACATCAGTCCATATCATATTGGCACCGATAAAAGGAAAATTAAAATTATCGGCCTTTTTTGCCATATGTAGCTGATAATGTTACTGATAAATGTTGCATGCATGCACACAGCTGCAGTATGCACACAGCCAAGAACACAGCCCAGCAGCTTGGGAAGCAGCGTCTGGCTGATAAGTCCGTTGCGGGGGAAGTAATGGGGCTGGGGAAGGGTGCAGGACAGAGCCGTGGCTCATCTGAGGGGCAGAGAGGGAGCATGGGAGCCATGGGGAATATTTGCCCTTTGGATCTATGTAGGGTGAGGGCAGGTGGTGGTGGTGCTGAGGGGGGCTACAGGGTTGTCTTGGCCATGCAGAGCTAACCAAGGGGAAACGCTGGTTAATTAAGCAGATGTCAGGTGGGCTGGTGGATGGAGAGGCGGGACACAGTGTATTAGTTGCAAAAATAACTTTTTCTTTTGCCTGGGTAGTGATGTGCAATGCAGGCAGAAGCCTTGTTTTGGTTACAGTTGCTCCGGTTACAGCTAAGCATACGTGCTCAGGTTACAATCGAACGAGCAAGATGAATGAGGTGCCGTGAGTGAATTACAAGACTGCAGGGCTTTACTACATCAGAATAACAGTGATTAGGAGTCGATGGTGGGTGATCAGTCCTCCAAGTTACTCTGTGGTGTGTTTTCAGAGTTCTCCGACTTCGGCAGAAATTGCACGAACTTTTATTAAGGAATAAGCCAATGACAAGTTGCCAGCTGCATCGGCTTGTGTTCCTTGGCCAATTAGTGTGTGAAAGAGGAGGGAGGACTTGTTTCATTTCTTGTTAGTAACAGAAGGAGGGGGGTTCCTTAAGTTTGGTTTCTTGTTAGTGACATGGGCACATTTTATTTATTTTATTTTTTTTGGTTCAAAATTCATTGTAGCCCCCCTCTCAGCACTGCTGCTACCTGCTCAGCCCAAGCACAGCTACCAGGAAGAGGCTGGAGAAGCCCTGGCCTCAGTCCCTAGTGGCAGCTTGCCCTTGTCCCACGCAAAGATCCGGCGGGCCACGTGCCTCTCGTGCCTCCTCTGGGGGTGCACACAGCAGCGGGAGCTATTCCCCACCCCCCAGGCAAACCATGGCTCTTTCCCACTCCAGACCCTGCCCCAGCCTAATTCCTCACCATGGGGGCATTTAACTGCTTCCCTCGTGACATTTCCCTCCCCCGTACTCCTTCCCCCCCAACTGACTTACCAGCTGGGCTGCATATCAACAATTGGATCGGTATCACCCAGTAAGGCTAGTCAAAAATCGCCTGTTGGTATCGACCCAAAAAATCTATGCAGCAGGGAATTGTTCCCAAGGCGTTTAATATGTAGAAGACATGGCACCATGTCATATTTTTAAGAAGACTTATAAACTATGAGACAGACAAAAATGCAATGAAAAAACAAGAAATATATTTAAAAAAAAACAAAACAACACGTCCCTCTAGGTATAAACAACATGAGTTTTTGGGAAGAACTCCATATCCGAGTTCCCACCCCATTCGCACCTCAGAACTGGCACACAGGGCATTTATACAGATCTTTTTGTCCTGTGACACACTGGAGATCCACCGCTTCAATTAATCGGTATGAGCTGATGTGTACCACATGCAGTGGTATAAGTGGCGATATGTGCATCACTATGCAGAAAATGGCAGCAGTATGCTTTTGAACTAAAGCACCTTCTATGTGTTTTAGTTCAAAAGTAAGCCATTGCCATTTTGTCAGCGCTGACATGCATTTTGCTGCTTATACAACTGCAAGCGATGCAGCGCTGGGTGCTGCTCAAGGCATCCAGCACTACGGTGCTTTCATGTGTCAAAATGCCTGTAGGTACTGGCTTTAAAAATAAGATTTGTTCATTGCTGTCTTGTATCTGTCTTGCATAAAGTAATATAATGTAGATGAACACAATATATGCAAGACTGACAGGTGACTCTCTTTTTTTAATTATGTGGACTTTCTCCATAAATTTAATGTCTCCTTGGGCCCTAAGGTGCCACCTTGTCCTACCTTTTGCTGAACACAGCTAACCACCTCTGTCCATGTTTGTTATCATTTGATATAGTTTGAGACTAACAGGTAGAAAGAATTCTACTTAGGAAGTTTAAATGACAAATCAAGGCATGCAAGCAGTTGATGAGTCTTGGTTAATCAGTCCAGAGCAAGCTGAATGTGTATTAAAATATAATGATAATGTTTGTAATGTATTAATTAAGCCTCTTTATGCTGTGAGCTAAACTATGTCTGCTAAGTGGTACTGCTTACGTATCAGGATATTAAGTCTTTTATTAATTTATTTGTTTAGGGAATTCTGATTGCTGGCACTGATGAACAGAAAGCAAAGTACCTGCCGAAATTGGCATCTGGGGAGCATATTGCAGCTTTTTGCCTTACAGAAACCGGGAGGTACTGTTTTTATTTGCTTTGAATGTTTTAAATAGGAAAATATTTTGTTTTCTTGCTGACAAATGCCAATTAGCTTGTTTGTTACAATGGCTATTCACTTAGTTAGAATTGCATCTATTGTGTGTTACTACAATATACAGTCAATGTTTTTAACATATTTCAGACTACATAATCCATCTCCTTCCATGAAGCTGCACATTATAGTTTCCATTAAATTACTAAGCATTATTTGATTTAAGTTGCATTAATTCTTCCAACCCTTCCTAGGCCAGAGACATCTGTTCATTCAATGGGTTGACAGAAATAAATAGCAAATGAAAAGTTAGTTGCTGTGTTAAAAACATTCTGAAACTCAAACAATTTAAATAGTTTCATAAAAACTCAAAAAACCAATTTAATGACAATTATAAGTAGAGGCGGGTAGTTAGCTGTGTTGGACTGAAGTCGGGCAGAAAGGAGGGCACGGTGGCACCTTAAACACTAACTTGTTTTTTAGAAGGCAAATACCAGGTAGTTTGCTTTACCTTGTCTGTTTACCTAGTTAGAATCACATTTATGGGGTGACAGTATAAAATCGGTGTTTCTAACTAATGATATTTTAAACTACATAATCCACTTTCTTCCATGGAGCTACATGTTGTAATTTCCATTAAATTACTAATTTTTTCTTGATTTTTTTTTTTTTTTTTAACAAGTCTGCCAAGTTTAAACAAGTTAAGGTGCCACCCTGCCCTGCCTTCTGCATAACAATTATGGAAAATGTACCAAGTTTTCAAAAAGTCTTAAATATAAATGAAAGCTGTACGTGCTTCAGTGATCTAATGAGTGATAAATCTTAGTTACAAGCTATCTTTTTATGGATAATAAAATTTTGTCTGAACTTTAGCAGTGGACTAGTATTATTTTAGACCTTCTTGTAATAGTCACTTGGTTGACTTGCCTTGAGTGCTATCATGAGGTGGTAGCCTCACTCTAGACTTATTTTTAATCATAAACCATATTTTATGCTTTAAAAGCCTTTCCATTTTGAAGGTATGGTCTGTAGTCAAAGGGATTGTTTTTAATTCTTCTAGCAAGCGATGCACAGAGGAATATAGGCACCTGCAACCAAATTTTAAAATTCTTATGATATATTTGTTTAGCTTAATTTTATTTCCAGAAGTGGTTGCCTTAGAAACTTTAAAGTTAATTTTGAAATTGAGTGAAATCTAGCCCATATGAACAATTTAAGGCATGAGAAGTTATGTTTATTTAGGACGTTATTTAGTGCTGTATCACTAACATCAGAATATTTCATGATCTAGCCAACACAGAAAGGGTATACTTTAAATACAACATTTATTACAGATGGTTTCCCAGTCTTCATTTTAAAAGGATTGAGGGGCAATAAGCCTAATAACTGTCATCTGCAACTTCAGATTTTTACAGTTGATAAGTTTTAAAGTTTTCAAATTCGCCCTGAAGTCACTGAGAAGACAGTATATTGTAACCTACAATGCATTTCATTAGAATCCTTTTTAACAGTTGAATTTAAAATATTGAGGGAGACTAGTTTTGTAAAAACTCTTTACCTTTTTTCAGTCCATGCAACAAATAACATTATGGCTTAGCCTCAAGTGACATTTTTCAAATTGGAATTTTGGGAGTCAATTTACCTATAAAAAAATAGATGGTGACTGCGGGGAAAGTTTCGAAATTAAGAAGAATGAGAACATTCAGGCTTTTTCGTTACTATTCTGAAAGTTGAAGTAGTTGACTAGTTAATTTCATCAGTACATTGCAGCAGTTAATGTGCACAAATGCTGATTCTCTGAGCATGTTTTTGTTTTAGTTTTGGCATTGCTTGCTTTAGGGATGTCCAGTCATGAGAGCATGGATTTTGAGAAGGTTGCCTATATGCTTCAAACCAACTCTTCTTTTAGGAGACTGGATTTTAATCATGCATTCATATACTTCTAAGTGTGGCAGGATTGAGTTGCTTTTGTAGTGTTCTAGAATATGCTTGTGCCATGTTTCTAAAATCAATAATATGAAACAATTCAGCGTAAAGCTTGTTTAAATCTAGAACTTGCACAATCTCAGTTAAAGGCATGTTTCTTTTGTGGGCATTGCTTTTAGTAGGTTTGATTTTTATTTAGAAACAGAACTTCAGACATTGGAACAACATTGATGTATTTGTTGTTTTGCATTTGTGTGTTCATTTCATTACAAACCTTAACAATTAATTTGCATTATAGTGGAAATGATGCTGCATCCATCCAGACAAGAGCCAAGTTGAGTGAAGATGGGAAATACTTCTTACTAAATGGTTCAAAGGTATTAATCCATTGAATGGAGAGGTTAAATACATATTTCTGCTATGGGTTTTTTTGGGTTTTGGGGGTGTTTTTAAAGAAGTGTTCTTGCCTTGTTGCATAGCCCTGAGATGCCCTGCTCCTAGAGAAGGGAAACTGCCAGAGAAAGAGCCCTGGCAGGGAGTAAGGAGCCCATCTGCGAGTTGCCAGGGCAACCAGGAAGTCAGCTGATTGCAAGGGGCAGGGCCTGGCCCTTATAAAGCCAGGAGCTGAGGCCCAAGGCAGTTCACTGCCAGTAGCCAGAGAAACAGGAGCTCCCAAGGCAAAGAGGTTAGAAGGAGCCTGACTGCAGGTCCAGCTTAAGCTGAGTAAGGACGGCAGCTCTGGGATGTTTGAGCAATGGTGTTCTAGCCAGGTGGCTCAAGTTTCTGTTATGTTGTTGTTTATTACTGGTGGTTTGGGTGAGGATGCTAGGGGTTGGAGGAGGCCTCATAGGGGACCCACAGCAGCATGGAGACTCCAGCGCCAATAAGAGCATGGCGTACAGGGTGTATAGACCCCAGCCCAAGAGGTAGTGGTTAAGAAGCCCCAGTGCGGGCATGGCGAGCCCCTGAGGAAGGGCATAGCAGTGCGGTGAACCCCGGAGAAGGGGACAGCAGTGCGGTGAGCCCCAGAGAAAGGGGGTAGCAGTGCAGTAGGCCCGAGAGGAAGGGCAGCTTTACCAAGAAGGCTCGTGAGACAGGCGGCATTCCTGAAAAGGCCCAGTGGGGCCATAGAGAGCCCCAGAGAAGGGGCGGTATTACTGAGAAGGCCCAGCATGGCCATGGAGAGCCCCGGGGTGGGGGGGGGCAGTACAGAGGAAGCCCTAGAGAAGAGGGCAGTAGTACAAAGAGGGCCCAAAGAGAGGGCAGCAGTGCTGAGAAGGCCCTAGAGAAGGGGGCAGCACTTGAGAAGGCCCCAGAGAGAGGGCGAGTGTATTTGACAGACCAACTGCGAGACTTGGGGTGTGGTATAAGGGGTGGTTGGAGCCACGCATAGCCCATAAGGCTAGGGTGTCCATTTGTAGGACAAGACCCACAAGGGGCCCGGGAGTCCACAGGGACAGAGGTCACAACGAACTGTGTCCAACAGGGCATAAGGCAGCCTCCCAAACTGATTTAAACATCAAAGACATGGCGGGCGAGAATCAAAGGGTGCCCTTGGGCTGACTTGGCGCGGACAAAGGGGGCCTTAAGGAGATCACAGCCCTCTTGTAGGACCCTGCCCGTGACACCTTGTAAAGCATTGCCAAATTACATGTGGGCTGACTTAGCTGAATCAGACTTGGGTATCCCAAGCTAGCAAAGAATGATCACATAAGAAAGCCAGTTCACATTGTATCAGGGCAGAAAGAAATTGTAAAGTGCATTGCTCAGGGTCTAAACTCTAGTAACCTTTAATAAAGATGAGGAATGTCTTAGTTTGTAAAAGTTCTTTTCGGGGTTTTTTGCATCTCCAATCCCCTACTTTGTGCTTTTCTTGACCCCCTGTCTATAGCTTCTCCAGAGAGCTTGAGACTCAGCCCTCTCTCTGGATGTGGAAACATGAAAGAACTCCACATCTTTTCTTTCTGTTCCCTACCTTCCTTTTGGAAGGGATGTTGCAGGCTCTTTTAAAGAAAAAAATGACACTTTTAGAAGTAAAATTGGAACTGCTTTGTATGGCACTTTTTTGCATAGATGTTTGTGAAATGTTCTATTTTGGTTTTGCTCCAAAATATAATAAAGCCAGATTTCAAGGCTTCAGAAGGTCTCATAAAACAAAATTGTTATCCTCTGGTTAGTTTTACTTGGAAGTAGTGATTGTCTGAGGGCCATTGAACCCCAGTGTCCGCCAGGAGACTAGAACTTGGGATGGTGAATTGGGGAGCTTCCCAGGATGGTCCTGTGCTTAGATAATATGGTATGAAATACAGGAATATTTTACCAAAGCAAGCGAAAATATATTTTTCTTTCTTTTTCCTCCCCTTCTTACCTCCCCATTCCCAGGTCTGGATATCAAATGGTGGCCTAGCTGACATTTTTACTGTTTTTGCAAGGACTGAGATTGTTGGTGAAGATGGCACAGTAAAAAACAAAATTACTGCCTTCATTGTAGAAAGAGCCTTTGGTGGAATCATGAATGGGAAGCCTGAGGATAAAATGGGCATTCGAGGAGCCAATAGTAGGAAGCACTTTAATTTAATTTTTTCTTAAAAACCTGAAAAAGAATTTTTCTTTATTTTTTTGAATCCACAAACAAATCTGTATTTCTAAGATGAGCATGCACTAGATTGCTGAATCAGGTTGATGTTTCTCACCTAAATTTCTTCTGCAGAGCAGTGCCCAAAGTGTATTTTCACAAATGTAAAGATCTGATTTAAGTAATCCATTTTCAAGTATCTAGATCCCATTAAGTAATCCATTCTCAAGCATATACAGCCCTTATTTTGTTATGACAGTTTGCTACTGCATGCTACACTGAGATAATTCAGTAATAATGATACAATATACCTATACTAGAATTAGGTTTCTCTTAATTGCTTCTATTTAATGTTAACTCTGGGGCTTAGTCATTTTGAGATGTCATCTAGATTCTCAGTTTAAACTGACAGGACTGTATTTCTCTCTTGCTTACAGTGTGTGCAAGTCAACAGTATTAATATTTTTGCTTTTTATAAGTTAAAATGTCAATTCCAAATTTGTCCTCATTCTTAACTGTTTTGGCAAAATCTATTTAATTCTATTAGATCAGGGGTGTCCAACCTTTTTGAATGTGGGGCTGTATCATGAACTTTTTATCACCCAGTGGGCCAGCAAGCCATATTCAAAGACCTCACATCACCCTCCCCCACCGCGAAACAAAGTACAGTGTTTACTTTTGTTTCCTGTTGCAGCACCTTTGGCCTCAGAAAACAGCTTGGAGGGCTGCATGGCGGCCCATGGGCCGTATGTTGGACAAGCCTGTATTAGATGATATATTGGGAAAAGTCTAGTATCTCTAACAAAAATAGTAAACTATAGTCCTGAATGTTTTATCGCTACACACACACATATATAAAAGCTTTAAAATAATTCAACAACATTTTTGTTTCAGCCTGTGAAGTACATTTTGAAAACACAAAAGTGCCTGTAGAGAATGTTATTGGAGAAGTAGGAGGAGGGTTTGAGGTGAGTTTTGAAGAATTACTCATTATTGTTAAAACTACCTAAAGATTCTTCAACAGACAGACTTTTTTAAGTTCTGTATCTAGTATCACACTAAAAGGCACTTAATTTAAGTCATGTTGTTTAAAATGCTTTTACTTTTATTTTTTTTACATTAAATTGGTAAAACCAAAAAAAGGTGAGTTTATCTCCTGTGCACTGTATTAGTTCAGTCTATTATCTTCTTTCACTTGTATCATAAATGAATGCCATGTTATACTCTTGGGTGTAGGTTGTAGTCGTGTTGGTCTAAAGACATAGGCAGACAAGTTTCCTTGGGTGAATCTCATATCTTTTATTAGACCAACTCAAATAGTTGGAAAATAGTTATTAAGCAAGCTTTCAGGTTCAAAAACCGTTTGTCAGGCTGAGGAAGTTTCAGCAGTTGGTGTGCGCTCTTCCTGGATGGACTGAAAAGTAAAGGAGCCAGCAGCTGGGCTGGTATGCATACAAGACAGGTAATCAGTGAAAAGGTAGATTGAGAAGTCAGTGGGTGAGACACAGGGTGGGGGGATTGAAAGTGGAGAGATACCTGGGGAGTCAGATGTCAGGCAGGTTATAATGTGTCATAAATCCAATGTTTATATTTAGTCCATGATTTTTAGTATCCAGGAGGTTGATGAAGTGGAGTTCATAGGCTTGTCTCTGGGAAGTGTAAGTTTCTCTTGAGGATCAGGACTGAGAGATTGGAGAGAGAGTGGTTTTCTTGTGAGAAATGTGCCCCTACCGGTAATTGGGTATTTCTGTCTTTGATAGATTTCCGATGTGCGTTCATTGTGGTGTGCACTTGTTGTTTGGTCTCTCCTATGTATTTTCCATCAGGGCATTTGGTGCATTGGATGAGATATTACATTTCTGGAGGTGCAGCTGTAAGATACAGGAAAGATTTCCTCCTCCCCCCCACCTGTCTCTCACCCATTGACTCCTCAGTCTACATTTTCACTGACTACGTGTCTTGTATGCATGTCAGCCCAGCTTCTGGCTTCTTTACTTTTCTTTCCATCCAGGAAGAGCACACACCAACTGCTGAAACTTCCTTAGCCTGACAAAGGGTTTATGAACCCAGAATCTTGCTTAATAACTATTTTCCAGTTATTTGGGTTGGTCTAATAAAAGATATTGGATTCACCCAAGGAACCTTGTCATGTTATGCTCTTGGAACTTAATTATATTCCTTTTCTCAGGAACTTCAGTACTAGATGTAACAGCTCAGGTTACTGGAGTTTCATTGATGATACTATGAACACAATTTTTAATGAACCTCTGAACTTTCAAAAATAATTTTAAACTATCGGAAACAGATATTTTCTTGAATCTGGAGAAAGTGGGGAGTTGGGAGATGAAGCTGGGATGGTGTATACTTTTTCTGAACACCTGCAAAAAGATTAGGGTAATAATAGTAAGTGTTTTCTTTACCAAGACCCCATAATTGACCCATGAAAAGGGACCTGCTTTTGTTAAATATTTTCCATCTAAAATGACTTTGATAAGAACAAGTTAATGAGCTTCAACTCTTTTGTGGCCTGGAAAAACACTATACTGTGGGACAGATTACCAATAATAATGATTACTCCTTGATTTGAGGATGATCTCTACCCTGGCTCATTGATGGATCTGGAGCTGATTTAAGAGTCTAATCCTTGAGCCACAGATCCATTCACAGAAGTTGCAAGTCTTTCCACAGGGGAGAGTAGGCCATACGCTAGGATCTCTCTGCTTTTCCTTCTCTTTCTTCTCTGTGTCAAGAGACAGGTTAATAATGAGGATGGAGAAAGGTGAATGATCGTGGATTGCTCCCTTCATGCAAATACATTTTTTATGGGTGAAGTTTCAGATATCTCATTGAAATTCACCCATCCTTCAGCTCTGCTTTTTTAGCTAACCTCAAATCAGCCTGCCAACCACTAGCAGAGCCTTCCTATGCAGCTCACAGGCCCAGACTTATAATTGCCATATTTATTCAAATACATGACAGAGTTTTCTTCCCCATCAGTATTGTGCAGAGGGAAGTCTCATTTTAGACTTAGATACTGGCCTGGGGCAGAGCAGGTGGCGGTGACCCAGCCCTGGCTTTGCCTTGGTCCCTGGGCCAAAGAAGGCATGGGGGAGAGAATGCAGGGGAGAATATGTGGTGCGGGCAAAGGGGTGTGAGGTGGGAGATCCATAGATGCAGTTTGTGAAGAACATGGGGGAGACCCTAAGCGTGGGCCACTGTCTGCCTGCCTACCTGCCACCTAGCAGTACCATAGGCAGACAAGAGGCAGCACCAGGAGAAGCAGCAGTGCATGGCTGAGGGTTAGGGAAGGAGCCACAAATTTAGAACCCCTTTTGTGTACTGCATTTCTGTTTGGACACCAGGTGGCCCTTCTGTGCTCTGTCTGTATTTCAACACTGCATCTAGCTTCTTGTCTGACCTCAGAGTTTCAGTGAGCTCTTTTTTTACTCAGATGTTTTTTTTACTCAGAGCTGTTTTTTGCTTTGTGTTTTATGGATAGCAGTTTTCTTTACAGAATTTACAGATAGACATTTTTAGTTTGGTTATTTATGAAGTTTCTGTAAATTTACGGACTGTTGGCAACCTTGCTTGGGACCCATCGCATTTAATATTTTCATTTGGACAAAGGTCATTAGAGCCAGATGCTTGTTTATGAAATTTGTGGATGATGCAAAGTTGGGAAATATTGCCAATACAGAGACAAATCAGATTATCAGTCAAGAATTAGATGACCTTGTGAACTGGAGTGATAGAAATGATAATAGTACACAAGTGCAAACAAGTACATTTAAGGTCTAATATCAAGAACTTTATGGCCATCTGTGACCTCCTAACTTGGAAAAGGAGAGGGACATGAGTGTGTATCAGATGAATGTAGGACATGGGGGGCAATTATTTGAGCTGGCAAGCGACGTAAGGAGATTTGATGAACTGTCACAGACTGTGTCAGCACTCCCTACCATGCAACAATTCTCCAAAATTCTCTATGTGGTATGGGGCCATGGGTGGGGAGCTGTGTTTGGGAGTGGGCAGGCAGGCAAGGTTGGGCTCATGGGGTGGTGACAGCACAGGGCTGAGGCTGAGGCTGGGGCCCAGTGCAGAGCCACAATTCACTTCTCACATGCCTCTGCAATGAGCATGGGTTCTGCAGGCGGGGGCATAAAGGGAGCAGAGATTGCAGTTCTGCCCCAGCCCCTCACTATCACCACCTCAAAATTCCAGGGTGTCCCCAACCCCACCCGCCTGTCTCGCCCCTGCACACCACTCTCCTCCAGCCTATGTTGCCATTCCAGCCACTGGGCTTCACACCATGCCCACTTGGGTCCTACCCCTGGCGATGGGTGCAGGGTGGACGGGCTGTGGTACCTGGGCAATGGGGCCAGGCCTGGCAGTGGCAACTGGAAGGAGCCATTGCTGCTGGGGTTGCTCGGAAATAGTCTGGCCACTGCACCACTCCAGCCCCACTGTGTGCCCAGGGGTGACATGATTAGCTGCATGTGCTGTGCCTTGGGCTACCTCTGGTGCCTGGGCTGGGTAGGACCAAGAGACCCACTGTGGGCTGGGCAAAATCCCTCCATGGGCCAAATCTAGCCCACAGACCATATTTTGGCTATCCTGATGTAGGATGACCACAAGTTGCCATTGTGGTGTTGCTATTCTTACTGTAAGAACAGGCAGCTAAATGCCTAAGATGTATTGGATGATATTTTAATGGAGATAGATTACTAGTACCATTGTGCCAAGCACTGGAAAGAACCCATATGTACAGTTCTGGTCACTTAGTTTAAAAATGATGGGTGTAAAATAGAGCAATTTTGTTAAAAGGTCTGTTAGGATGATTATAGGCATGAAGGACCTATCTTACGAGAAGAGATGGAAAAAAAAAGACATTGTTATGTTTGGTTTGTATTGGTATATGATGAAATGAGCATAAATTGGTCATAAATACATTTTAGAAATTGGAGAGTTTCTCAGTATTGGAACAGTGATGTTCTTGATTGGCCTTCTGAACGAGGAACCTAAACTGCTTCAAGACAGCTTGGAAACATATGGAAGGTTTAGTACAATAGCATAGAATGGGGGTGGCCAGCCTGCACCACACATGTCAGAAATGTCACATGAAGCCATTTCATTTGGTGTGCAGCAGATTAGCAGGGAGCAGAGTGAATAGTGGTGGATTGGGTAGGGAAGAGAGTAGAACAGGGGATCAAGCAGGGGAAGGGGATTGTAGAGGCGCTTGGGGAGAGGGCAGAGCTGCCAAAGAAGGTTGGTCACCATGAAATAGAAATATGTTCTGGGAGTAGCAGTTATAACTTGTGATAGGAAATGTTGAGCATTTGATATCAGTAGACAAGGGCTGAAAGGAAACTTAGGCCCCCACAATTGTGTTAATTGCATAATTAATTTAGATGAACTACATGTGCAAATTAACTATTATGCCATAAAAAGTGCTAACTTTATAGCTGGTTTCTGTTCAACTTTAATTTGCACATGTAAGATAGCTATGCCCCCTCAGCTAAGAGCCTGTCAAGTGACAGCCTCAGGTGCTGCCGCAGATGGGAGTCTCATCAGCAGATGTCTCTCATCTACACAGGAGGAGCCTGGGATTGCAATTCTTGGCTCCCCCTACACTGTCAGTAAGGCATGTGGATGCAAAGTGATGCTGGATCCCACAGTTTGATGCTGGATCTTACAACCTCTGGCTTTGCACATCTGGCATGGCAGGAAGCACAATTGTATACATCATACATTAGATCCTATCATGCCTGTACCTAAATGTCTAGATGGTCCCTTCATCATTATGGGTTACAGGTATGATTACAGGTATAAAGCTTCTTGATTTTGCTGGTAGCAGATTAAAGCTATAGAGAACGTTCCATCTAGGTTTGAGATGTGACTTACTGAATAGATTTTCCTTAATTTTCCTTAAAATTAAGGAATAGATTTTATGTTGGGGTAGTACTGGACTGAAGACGAATGTGGGGTTTTTGGGCATGACAAGGAATTGCATATGCAGGTCAGACAGGCCAGAGGCAGGCAGTTGTGATGCTCTTTATGAATTGGGTGGTCTTCCCTCATTTTAGTAGTTGTCTGCATGGGTCAGGAACATTTTTTTTTCTCTCATTTCTCTATCCATTGCATATCTTAGCTTCTGTTACTTTTCTTTTTTCCTGTGGGGAATATTGAGTTGGGTGCACTCATGTGCCTAATGGTACTAAGGAACTCCTGAGATGCCTCACTGGTTTATTGTTCTCTCAGTGAAATTGATCCCCAGCCATATTTAAAGTTATAGCTATGAAGGAATTTTCTTCCAGGCCAGATTGGCAAGGATTGTTGGGAGTGTTTTGCCTTCTTTTGGAATGTGGGTTATGATCCATTTTTGCATATTTAGATGTTACCTACCAAATTCCTTGTTATTGCAGGCTTCTGAGGCATTGGTGGTGCCTGTCTCTCTTATGTTGTCCTCCTGTGGCCTACTGTAGGTTTTTCTATCGATATTAGGTGGATGCTTTGTGGTGTACGATGTGTGGCGGGGGGGGGCAAGAGTTCTCGTATGTATGTGAATCCTTTTGGATGATTGTTTATTATGTGGTTTAGAGATGCACAGTGGCATATTGGATCAGCACTTATAAAAGGAAAATTAACATTATAGGCAATTGACTTTATTTGGCCTGTGTAGCCGATAACGTCACCAATAAATGCTGTGTGCATGCACACAGCCACATTGTGCACATGGCCAGAAATGCAGCTGGGCAGCTTGGAGTAGCAGCCTCCTGCCCTTAAGTCTGTGGAAAGGAAGGGGCACGCAGGGTGGAGGGGGGCCAGATTGAGGCCACCACAGTGAGGGAAGGAGTGGGGCAGGGGCAAGTGCTGCCCAGCCAGAGCAGTGAATGTGACCCAGGGAGTGGGACAGAGCTACAGGTGGCTTATTCAGGAGGGTGCTTGGGGAGGGGAGTGGCTCCATGTTAATGTGTATACCCCTGGGGAAGGCATAGGGGGCATGTACCCCTTGGATTTGTGTGTGGGTTGAGAGTCAGAGGTGGGAGCTGTGCTACCCTCTTCCCAGCAGGGAGGCTAGTCTTGGGGTGGGTGCGGGTGGTGCATGTGGTGGCGGCACTGGGAGGGGTTAGCCATCTGCAGGGTTGAAAAAGTCAGGGTTTCCAGTGACTAGATTGCTACAGGTGGGGCTCTGCAGGCAATAAAGTGACAGCCTACAAAGCCATTCCCAGTTTCTCCTGCTTTAAACTTTCTTTAGTGATGCCTGTGTGGTCTTTACCAGTCACCAAGTTGAGCACACCTGGTGTGTGGTTTTTTTTTCTCTAATTCTCATTTTTAATTCCCTTTACCTCCTTAGTCCATGGGAGGAAGATTATCACCTACAGGAATCTGTGTTAACTGATTTAAAGATGCTGAACATTGGCTGAGGCGACTGACTTTTTTAGTTCCTGTTCTGTGACAATGGGATAGCTCTTGATTTCTTAATTAATTTTTCTAATAGTAAAGATTATCACTGAAATTCTGAAAGCATATTTAAAGAAACAAGACTTACCTCTGTTAAGATTCCTTCGATGGCCCTGCTTTCTTGGTACAATGCATTGCATTATAAAGAATGATAGTATGGAAAAACAGAAGATGCTTTCCTCCCTGGCCATATTTTAAGAGGCTATAAGAACATATTTACCTGAGTCCAGCACTCCTTTAAAATTGCATGATACTTTTTTTCTGTAGGTTCCTGAGATTTTACTTGAGTGTGTACTATATTATCACTGTTTATGAGGCATTCTGTTGTGCTCATCCATAGTCTTCTTTTGTGTTCTATTGTTGTTCATTTGTGCTCCTAATCAGTAGTCAGAACTGTGAAGACCACTGCTGGAATGCTGAATGAAATGTCAAAGGCCAAAAAAATATCATCTATTTTCCTGCTTATTGCTATGTTTTCTGTTTTTCTTATGTTGTCACTGCTAATCACAAACACATGGCATTAGAGAGACTTACATGAGCTATCTTCTGTCTGGTATACATCTAGTAGATTTCCCCCCCCCCCCGCCCCTGCCTCCTGCCCTTTCAGTGTCTCTCTTACTCTTGAAAACCAGGAAATTTTGCTCCCTAACAAATTTCTTTTTACCTGTTTCTAAACTAAAGTTCTGAACCGAATAATTGTCTGTTTTTAATTGGAAGAGGAATGTGGCTCATTTAAAATGAGATGAATTCTGCAGGATGTAACTTCTTTTTTGGATATATGTATATCCTCCTCCCTGACTCTTTAATTATGGTTCTTGATCTTTGTTGAAAATAGTTTTCTCCTTTCCTTCCTTGCAAGCCCAGTCTGTGCTACTTCACAGTGCTACTACTTGGAGAGGCCGCACAGTGTCTCAGTACAGGCCAGACTAAGAGAGGAAATGATTGGGTAAAAGTAAACCTTGTGACTCTCTCCTTCTCACTTTGCCCATCTTTCAGATCAGGAATGAGAGTGAGTCCTGATACCAGAATCTAAGTTTCCAGGCAGTTAACTGGCCCTAAGATAAGCAAAGGCTGACTAGTTTGCATAGCTGGATTCTGCTAGCCATGTGAAATCTAAATAATATACAGAAAATACTTACTGGACCTGGTTCCCTGGCTCTGCAGGCAGGGAAAGTGCAGGGGCTGTGGATCTGCAAGTGGAAGCCCTGAATCTCCAGGAACCCCAATATCTGGGGTGCACCCTTGGAAATGAATGGGACAAGGGGCAATGTGTGTGTTGCTCAATGAAGCAGATCAGCTATGCCTTCATGTATCCCGGCACAGGTGATCTGCTTCATTTAGCAACATCTGTTTCAAGCCTTGGAGCCCAGTCTTTGAAACCTTGCTATTTGGTTGGTGTTTGGTACATAGTCCTTCACACTAAGAAAATCCTCTGGAGTGTACTGCATCTGATACAGCTGTAGATAACAACTCGACTCGCATTAAGTTGGGTATTCTTTCTGAGAAACTTTTGAAGGGAAGTTTGTTTCACCTTCATTAGATTTGCATTTCACAAAATACAGTGTGCTTTACTGAAAGTGTTAACTCTTGACTAATGATCTGTGTTTCTTTGCAGGTAGCTGTGAAAATCCTGACTAATTCAAGGATTAGTATGGGGAGTACATCTGTAGGAATTATTAAGAAGTTGATAGGTAAAAGTTGTTTTTTTCTTTTGCCATACAGAAGAGACGCTTGCAGTCTCTACCTTCTCCAACCCACTTGGCACTGCAGCATTATTTTCAGCTAGCAAGTCTATCTGTAATTCTAAAAACAATTTACAGCCCCTAAAATGTTATGCTTTTTCAGTTAATGCAAAAGAGAAGTGTTCTGTGATAATCTGTTCTCATGTAAAGATCCTAATAGAGTGGCCTTTAAAAGTTGTATTTACTTATTTTTAAAAGCAGCCAAATATGGAAAATAGTATGTATGCCATTCAGTCTCAAAGGAACATTGTGAAGTAATTTGGGATTACATTTTATATATACTGTATTCACTCAGAAGATGAGGTTCCACCCCATTTAACACGGGGAGTGGAGAAAGCCCCTTGCCTTTACAATTGAGCACAAGGCAGTGGGGGCTGGGAGGGGAGGGGCAAGGGCAGGCAGCTGTTGCTGCAGTTGGAGCCACAGATGCCAGCTGCCAACCCCCCGCCCACCCCTGCATACCCTGCCATTCCTCCCCTGCAGATACCCATGCCCTCGCATGCTGCTGCTACTTCTCTCTCCCTCTCTGCTGTGTTTCTTCTTACCTTTGCTCCTCACTGGCAGGCTCCATCCCTGCTGCAGCCTGAGACATGGAGCATGGCTCCAACCTAGCCATGAGCCTACCCCACCACCTCCATGCTGCTTGCCACCTATCTGCACCCCATTGCCTGCCCCATTACTGCCCCTTCTGCCTTCCCTACCACAGCACTGTGTCCCCTGCCACCTACCCCATTACTGCCCCCCTCATCACCTTTCTCTCCCACCCCCTGTAGTAGTGGGAGGGGAGGAATCCAAGATGATCGTCCAATAATTAGATTCCATGCATGGAAAATGATAATAAATTTAAATATTTTCCATGTGTAAAAGCTAATTATTTGGGGGGTATCTTGCATTCAGGGTTATCTTGTAGTCAAGTAAATGTGGTAGTAGAACCTATTAAAATCAGCTTCTGCCACCACATATCAAAACTGGTTAAAAGAAAGATCTCGAAGTTTTTCTTTGTATTTAGGGTATTTAGTATTTTATCATAAAAACTGTTGATATGTGGGGGGGGTTGGGTTTTTTTGGGTTTTTTTGTCTGGGGACATAATTGAGCTTCTTCCTATTGGAAATCCTTTAAAACAGTCTCCCCTGACCCCGCTTCTACTATCATTTCAAACCTGTGTTTAAATATTCATTTGCCTATTCGTTCTACTTAAGAAGATATCAGCAAATAGTGTATTGGAGGAATTGTAATACTGGCACTACAGTGGGAGATTGGTGTGGAATAGGGTGGTTTGTAAATAGACCATTCTGTGATATCAATATATTTGCTTTTATAATGCAAATCACCATTAGCCCTGGCCTGGAAATGGATTTATATCCCACTCACCCTCACCTCAGATGTTTTGATCTTTAGAAAAGTTGCTTCTAATTGGAACCAAGACTCAATATCCAGTTTTCAAATTGGTTGCAAAAACTCAGAGATATTCCTACTGCAGTAACAGTTTGGTGTTTCTGAAATATGGTTTTTGAGTTCACTGGCTTCATTGGTAGCCTGCCAGCACAGGCTGCCAGGAAACTAGGTTGATCAGCTGGCCAGTTTCCCTGTTTCGTTTCTCTTGAAAGTTCCCATGGAATCAACATGCTCCTACAGACTGTTTTACTTCTGCTGAATCATCATTTTCCAATAGAAAACCATCCCATTGGAAAATTTTTGACCATCCATGCTCTGGTTTTAGTTAAAGATCTTCTTTTAGCTAAAGATACTCTTTGTACATCTACATGTACATTTCTTTATGGGACATGAGTTTTGTTAAATTCTGAAATGAATTTCACTCACATAACTGGTGAATTCCCACAGTAATAGGATTAATAAACAAATGTTACTACTTACTATGAAGCTCTTTCATATAAAAATAAATGGTAGATGCATGTTATTTTTAAATAGTTGAGATTACATGAACAAATAAGTTTTGCTTTCAAAAGTATCTTAAAATTGCTTTAAATTGCACTTAATTATAAGATGTTTTTCTCTTTTAAGAAATGACAGCGGAGTATGCTTGTAAAAGAAAACAGTTCAATAAGAAACTGAGTGATTTTGGATTAATTCAGGTAATCAGAAACCAAAATATATGTTAAAAATGTGGTTGCCATCATTTATGTGCTGAATTAAGGGCTAGATGATAGAATTTTTTTGGTTCTTTTCCAGGTTTTTTGGTGGCTGGTAAAAGTTATTGCCAGATTACTACATGCCAGGTGTTCAATCTGCATAAATTTAGTCAAAATAGGCTTTTCCACTGATGTTTAGAAATGTCTTGCAGGATTTATTAGTCAAATAGAGCTTTTCGAGTTTCTATGAAAATTATAATTTGCATCTTGTACTCTGAGTTGTATTTCTTAATACATATATGAGTTCCATTTAGTTGTGTGGTAAACTTTATTATGACATCTGACTTGACTGACAGTTCTGTGTCTAAGTGAATGCCTGATGAATGTTTCTCTGTCCTTGGTTACTGTTTGACAGGAAAAGTTTGCTCTTATGACTGTGAAGGCATATGCAATTGAGAGCATGGCTTATCTCACTGCTAGAATGATGGATGGTCCAGGACTGCCAGATTGTTCTTTGGAAGCAGCCATGGTCAAGGTAGCAAATGTTACTTAGAACGGCTTGTTGAATATCATTTGGATTAAAGCCTCTACTTTCAGCTGCAAATTGATATTGTGTCCTCACACAATATTGAGACACTTCGTCATCCTGTAACCTGAAAAATTAAAATGGGCATGCTTGTTTTTCCTAACTTCCTGCTGTGGTAAACCTGAAGATTAGTTTAGGCTGCCATCTTTATATGAAACTTCTTCATACCAACACATAAGCTTCTTTAAAAAAAAAAAAAAAAAAAAAAGTAGTAGTACTAGAACAGCTGCACTAGCAAAGCCATATTAAGATTCTAGGCATGTAGGGAAGAGCAAAAGTTTCTGAAACCCAGCCCATACCCAAACTGCTGTTATAAAGGAAACACTAAATGTTATGTCAGATTTGAGGGGTGCAGGAAATGGACATTCCACCAAGCGGGCTAGAACTGTTTTTCCACTGCTAAGTCTGGCATTGACAGCACTGAAGTTATGTTGGTGAGCAAAGGAGACTTTTGAGGATCTTTCTGCTTTGTGTGGGTCTATCACTAAGGGATTCAAGTAGGAAGATGGTGGGGGTCGCCCTGGATTTCTTTCTGTTGTGGCCAGTGGTCAAGAATAATAGCAGCCAGATACTTCTTTGAGTACCCTGCTACTGTCTTTAGCAGGGTCAGTATTTGGAGAAATATAAGGAGCTGTTACCCCTGTTTTCATTGACATTAACTCAGAGAGTAGGACAGTTGCAGAATGCAGCTCTCCTCTTCCATGTAGAAATGAGTCGGGCCTGCTCTCTGCCTTCATGGGCAGTAGCTAGAAGGATACATTTTAGTGCTGCAGTCCTGATATATGAAGCATTCATAATCTAGTCCTCTAAATACTGTTGGTTGCGAAAGTTTCTTTGAGCATTTCTGCACCTGAGTAGAGAGTACTACAGCAAAGTATGGTATGTGTATGCTGCACAGTGAAAGAGATGTAGCTATCTTAGAACAGCACTAGGCATGTGCCAATACATTTTTCTGAAACTGAGCTTATTGGCATGTGCCCAGCATCACTCAAAGGTAGCTATATATTACATCTATGGGGGGGATTACACTTGGAGCAGACATAACCTTGTGTCACTGTGACATACTTCCTAGCCCAGTCAGTGGGCAGTATATGGATACCTTTTGAAGACTGAAAGGTTTATACAGCATTAAGAGTATAGCTACTTGTTGCTTCAGACAGAACATACATTCAAACAGGCATCGTTTGCCTTACAAACTGTCAAAAGGACATGCGTATTAAGATGCATTGTTTGCCTTACAAAAGGAGCCAGCTATATTATCTATCTATCTATCTATCTATCTGTATAGATAGAAAACATAGAATATATATAGATATATCTATATAGCTATAGATATTGATATATAGATATATTCTATCAGCTATATTTTCTGTCCCCAGCCTATTAAATGCTTTCCCCACCCACTACCAAGAATAAAAATTTAAAAATGAAAACTAGCAAAGGACATGACAAAGAACCATGACAAATTGCCTAGTATTTTTATATTCAAGACACTTTGAGATTTTTGGACAGTAAGAGCTATGAAGTGTCTTTTTATCCATATGGCTTCCTATTCTGTGACTAGAAGTGGCTACTTTTATTGAGACAGTTTAAGTCCTCTAGCATGGGATCATTTCTAAAGCATGTTAGCAGTTACTCTGTTGGCACATTTTCTTCCATTTAGCAAAAAGTAGTATGCTGCTTTTGTGATAAGGAGTTTGGAATGACTGTTCAGTTTGAGCATTGAGTTTTTATGAACTAATGTGTTTCCTGTATGCCATAATCCATAGCACTGGTAGACAATTTTAAACAGGGATAAAAGGTACTGCAAAATATTGCAAAAACACAGGTTATCTAAATTCATTATTGGAGTTTTATCCCTACTTTTAATACAGGATATAAGAATAAAGCAATTAAGTTTTGTATTTAAGTTGGCAGGTGCTGTAAGGGTAATTAAAGCATTATATCCATGGCAGGTGTTTAGTTCTGAAGCTTGTTGGATGTGTGTAAGTGAAGCATTACATATTTTTGGAGCACTTGGCTATATGAAGGATTACCCCTATGAACGTTATCTCCGGGACAGCAGGATCCTGCTGATCTTTGAGGCAAGTATGAATATACTTCTTTATTCTGGTAAATTTGAACTAATTCACCTTCTATTATTGGCATAAGTAAAACACACTGTACTATTTTACTTTGGAGTGGACTCTGAAGCACATTAATGACTTTCATGTAGAGCTAGCAATTTTTTTACTGTGGTAAGTTGAATAGTGCCCTTGGAAATTACCAGGCTTGCTTTAGAGAAAGGAATGCTCCCACAGTAAAGGCTGTAGGATGTGAAGAGTCTAAGGAAGAAACTGAAGAAATTTCTCCTTTGAGGGAACACTGGAACTGCCATATCTGTGCCTGAAGGAAAAGATTGATGTGGAACAATGATATTTATGTAATTACCACCTCTTAAAATATTTTTAAAAGTCTGACTATATTGAGCAAAATGCTAGTAGCTGTTCCAGGTTTGACAATGAGAGTAACCAAGGGATTCAGGTTTAAGAAAGTTATAAATGCATAATTTAAACTTTTTAGCTAAAACTTGATATGAATTGGCTCACATGATGCAAATTGTCTTTCACTGCGTATTCTGAGTGCTGATAAAAAAGCATGATTAAGGAGACTAATAAGGATAAACTTTAGTAATATAGCAATGATATTATGATACTGCTTTCCCTCTGTATTTATTCTTTGTCATGTGAGGTATTGCTTTTAATACAAGGGTAAGAAATTTGTTAAGAAATCTAGAAAAAATACTAGACGTTTCACAAAAGATGGTTACTTCTAGTGTTTGAGATCAGTGACTATTTTAAAAGGGCAACAAAAGTTCTGACCCACAAATTAAAACATCCTAGAATATTCTGTCCATGTAGAAGTAAATCTCCCAGACCTGTTGGGGGTTGATTTATTAAGTTAACTGTAGTGAATTCTACTATCAATTACAAAATGGGAACTAATAAAGTGATCAACTATTAAAGCCCCAAGGAAAAGGATAAAATTGGCAGTTGATCCTTTTCAATAGTAAAGAGAAGGAAAGGAAACTTTCTGGTCCAACTAAATACAAGATAACTTCAACATTGGCTTGGAGGGGGTGTTAGTCTTTTCTTTAAACTTTTCAATGGTACCTTCCAAATTGAATGGGTCTTCTCTTCAGACTTGTCTCCAAATCCTAATAATTAGGTCAGAAGTTTCTCTACTACCAACAGATGGAAACAGGTGCATAGATACTGTTTTTACAGTCAAAGCTGTTTATAAAGGGCTTGCCAGGTCATGGGGGAATCAGTTATTTCTCTCTCCATCACAGTATCTTGCCAGACAATAACAGAAGGATGAAGAGAAGAAAAGGCCTAGTCTCAGTTTTTGAATCCTGGTGAAATGCATTAAGATTGGTCTGCTCACAAAAAATTTACTGTTGTCCTCATTAATTAGCACATTTCCCATTCGTGATGGAAAAGGTGGTAAAACCCAGATTTTCTCATTTTGAGGACAAAAGTATGGGAAATGGTTAGCAGAGTTCCAGCTGGACTGGACACAGTACTCCAGATAGATAGAAATGGTAGATGGAGCTGTAAAACATTCAGTATCTTTATGCGAAAAATAATAACCATGTAATACAGACCGTTAAAACAGGAGGCAGGAGAAGTATGCAGGAGAAGAACTGTGTCAGCTAGCTTTGTGAATATTTCATTGTGAAAGAACTTGGATATGTGCAAGGGGCACCTGCTAATGTTGCAGTAATTTAAAGTCTGTCAACATTTCTGTTATTTCTAGATTTCTGAAGAGACTGTAGATCAGCAATGTAAAACTTAATGAGCATAAATTTGCATACCAGGTAAAAATAAAGATGCTCGCTCTTTCCACACCCCATCTGTCAGCCCCCAGAGCTGCTAATATAAAATATTGTCCACTTTTAAATATAAGCAGTACAGAAAACCCATTTACTTTCTTGGAATTTGGGAGGAAGTTGTATACAGGCATGAACTATAAGAAAACCTGCAATTTGTAAAGCAAAATTGCAACACCTTCAGTTATTGAAAGACAGCAAGAATTTTTTTTTACCTTTTTGTCAAATGACAGCTGTGAGACAAGAACCAACTAACATTGTTATCTTTACTTTAAAGTGTCTGAGCAGCATCTGGTTATTTAAGTCCCATCAACTGCACTGGTAGTACTTGGCATAGTAAAAATTTACTGTCTGTGCATAGATTGAGGTTTCAGTTTCTTAAAATGTTCATAGAATCATAGAAAATTAAGATTGGAAGGGACCTCAGGAGGTCATCTAGTACAACCCCCTACTCAAAACAGAGCCATCTGCAACTAGATCATCCCAGACAAGGCTTTCTCGAGCTGAGCCTTAAAAACCTCCAAGGATGGAAATTCCACCACCTCTCTGGATAACCTGTTCCAGTACTTCACCACCATCCTAGTAAGAGAGGTTTTTGTAATATCCAACCCAAACCTCCCTTGCTGCAACTTGAGACCACTGCTCCTTGTTCTGTCATCTGTCACCACTGAGAACAGTCTAGCTCCATCCTCTTTGGTACCCCCTTTCAGGTAGTTAAAGGCTGCTATCAAATCCCCTCTGTCTTCTCCTCCCCAAAGTTTAAAACCCAGCTCCCTCAGCCTCTCTTCATAAGTCATGTGCCCCAGCCGCTAAACCATTTTCATTGCTCTCCACTGGACTCTCTGCAGCTTTCTGTAGTGGGGGGCCCAAAACTGGACACAGAACTACAGATGGGGTTATTGACCACTGTAACCCTCAGGTCCTTTTCCAGAGAGCTGCTGTTTGGGGAGTCAGTCCACAGGCTGTCGAGGTGCATGGGATTCTTCCCATGGTAACCTGCTGTGTACCTGAGGGTGTGTGGCATAGGTGTTCCCCAGGGACAACTAGCAGAAGCAGAAGGTTTCATAGTTTCATAGTAACTAGGGTCAGAAGGGGCCTAGAGCAGGCCATCTAGTCTGACCCCCCCCGATGCCCAAGGTAGGAGCAAGAACCACTTCCCTAGGAAGCCGGTTCCACATCCTCGCCACCCTAACTGTGAAGTAGTGTTTCCTAATGTCCAACCTAAAAAAGGTGCTTTGCTGCTAGTTGCCCCAGGGGAACCAAACATCCACGCACATGTGGACACAGTCCGTGAGATTGCTTTTGGCCCAGTGCTCCAATTGGTCTGGGTCACTCTGAATCGTAGCCCTACCCTCCAGCATATCTACTGCTGCCCCCATCTTGGTGCCATCTGCAAACTTGCTGAGGGTGTGCTCCATCCCATCTTCCAGGTAGATAATGAACAAAAACAACCCGAGGACTGACCCCTGGGGCACTCCACTTGATACCACTTGATATTTTGCTCATATTCAATATATAATGCTAGTAAAAGGTTGGCATTGGCAAAAATGTATAGAATACTCTGAATATTGTAATTTGCTGGGACAGGAGTTGAGCAGCATCTAATAACATGATGAACTTCATGGGTTTCTGTCAACTGAATGAAGCATACTTTATCATATTGGTGTTTGCTATTAGAAATTCAAGAAGACAATTATTTTGCTCTCAAAGTTTGGAAATAATGGTAATTCACTGCAACTAGTTAAGGATTAAGAGACTCCCAATCCTTAACTGGTCTGTCTTACACAGTTCCCTTTCTGTGTACAGAGTAAAAATGTCTCCACTTTGAATAACCCAAGCCAATAGTCATTGTTCTTTTAGCCAGCAGTACTTGTGGTTTGGGTTGGGTAAAGTGTGAAGAGACTTCCTTGTAACGTATGGTGTATAGTTGTTCTGCAAGGCTAAATGATGTTCATAGGATATAGCTTGAGGGCTCTGGCTTTCAACATCTTTCTCCTGCACTGTTTGTTTTTTCTCTAATTGAAAGCTCATTTTCTGGTCTCTAAATGCTGTTTTAACATGACAGAAAGTGTGCTTACACCACTTGTCAGGCTAAAGCACCATATATGGCAGATCTGTGACAAAAATGTTGCTATTTTAGACGGCAGCTTTTGTCATGTGAAAATGTTTCTGCGCCAAATTTTAATATGTATACAAGGAATATACTTGGTAGCTGTGTTGGTCTGAGACAAGACATACAAAAAACTAGAACTCTTGGTTCCAAAATGTTACCTTTTTATTAGACCAACTGGGAAATCACAAGCAAATTGTCCTTTTCTGAAAGCTTTTGGGATCAAAGTCCCTTCATCAGACTCTGGGAAAAGTATAGACGGTACAAGATGGTAAAAAGTCCCCATAGGTAGGAAATAAACTTAATTTTTGCACAGAGGGAGCTGAAGATGGAAGGCTGTCTCCCTCTGGGTCCATGAGAGTGTCTTACATGTATACGATGCACTTGGACCCCCAGTGCCCCACTGTACTCTTTCACCTCCCACTTGGCTTCTAATCCTCCAGGGAGGAGGGAGGGAGAGAGCACAGATTGCCCCATTACAGCCTGCCCAGCTAGTGAGTCATCAGGGAGTCCTGCAAGGAACTCTGCCATCACCCGTGTGACTGCCCAAGCAATTTCTTTTGCAGCAGCCACCACTGCAGTCAGACCTGCAGAGCTCGGGCAGGGTTGGCTATGCATCCAGTTCCCCCTGCCACTGCCAGAGCCTCCTAGAAGACCTTGTGGGCAATGGCTTATAGGGCTGCAATGGCTTCAACTAATCTGGCAAGCCTGTCAGTGGGGCCTGTCTTGCTCACTGAAGTGCTGCCTAGGGGTGGAGAGTGAGCTGCCTTTGCAGTGAGTTTGTTGTGCTCCCTCCAGGAGGTTGTACATCTGTACAAACCGCACAGTGATCTATTTGTGTGTCAAGGGCCTCACTCCACAAGTTCAAAAAAGGTTTTCCTTTATATCTGGAGAGAAAAAAAAGTTTGAGCAACAAATGCATCTCACTTGGTATGGTCTTGCCCTTGCCAAGA
Source organism: Caiman crocodilus (assembly GCA_030014935.1). NCBI lineage: Eukaryota > Metazoa > Chordata > Crocodylia > Alligatoridae > Caiman > Caiman crocodilus. Next base: position 28,727,344 of record JAGPOW010003182.1, read on the forward strand.
CACTATCAAACAAAGCAGCTCATCCTGTAGGAATGGACAGAGTGCTTATGTTTACTACAGCATTTTTATTCACTTCTGTCTTCCTTCAAGGAAAATTCCAAGTATATTAGCATAAGCTTATGGAGCTCTCCAAATCAGTGATAGCAATCATAAGCTTTGAGGCCTGGTTGTGGAAAGCATAACAATCCAATTTGAATGTAAAAGCCAATACATGTAGTGCAGGATAAGATTATGTATTCCAGCTTGAAATCATTTTCTGAAATGCACCCATGGAAGAGGAAAGTGGATTTTGATTAAAATAGACTTTCAGAGCAGTATAATAAAGAAACTAAATCTGTGGCACAAAGGCCTGTTGGTTTTATAGTGCTCTGGCGGTTGTCATGTAGATCAAACACCTGTTGTAGTCAGTGACATTTTAATTGCTTTGTTTACCTTATTTATTGGAATACAAGATAAGCTCCATTTTTCCCTGCCCCCCTTTTCCCCCTCCCCATCAGGCTGGGGATAAAAGCCTCTTGTCTTACATTTGCATAGAGCTCATTAAATATATTATTTCTCATTAAACTGCTGCCAAGAGCAGCAAGTGCCTCACTATAGAAACCAACCATGAAGTTGATTAAATGTAGCCAACACTGAGCACAACTTTAAAACGCAAGGCCCACGTTGAGTAAACATGCCGATAGGACTCTACCACAAGATAAGTTAGTGCAGCTCATCTGAATGAGATGTATGGCGGTGCCCATTGAGTGTGGTCCCCCTCAGTGCTGACTCTTTTCCAAGTCACAGCGAGCTACTCCATTGTATACATTTTGTCTTCCTCTTCACTCCCACAGCTGAGCTGTACCTTTTCCCTTTCCTTCCCACTTCCAGTGATTTCTGTTTCTTCACCAGTCTTAAATTTCTGGCAAATGTCACCAAGTGGGGCCCCAAACAGTTCACTCAGAACCTCTGTCATCCCCTCTCTCAGCTTGGTACGTATGCTTAGTGTGGCCCACCATCCGTGAGGTGGGCGGACCAGGTTGTCCTGCGCCTCATCTGCGTGTAAATTTTTGGAGGATCCCAGGACTTGACAAGAACACCCAGTTCCAGTTACGGGTGTGTGCGGTGTGGGGAGGTGGTAATTAGCACGCGGATGCTTGGGGGGGGGGGGCAGCAGTCTGGGATACACGCACATGCTGAGCTGTGAGGATCCCCATAGCTCGGAACATTGTTGACGGCTGGGGCCCAGCCCAATGAACCGTGTGGTAAACCGTGAGCCTTTTGGCTTGGGACTAATGTCATGCATAGTCCCTAGCTTGCTTCCATGGCCATACAGCTAAGGCCAGGCAAAATTCAGGGGCATCCAAACTCCAGGCCTCCAATCTTGGGTCTGCATGTAGGATTCTGCTAAAGGATTTGGAAGTATCTGAAGCTTCACGCTGGGGTGGAAGATACTTGCCAGTAGCAGGGCCACATATAGTTCCTGAATGATTCAAACCAATTCAGATTTGATCTGACTCGTGAAACATGAAAAAGTTTCCAAAAAAAAATAGTTTGTACTAGGTCTCAGTAGGTGCAAAAGTGCTGCTTAAAAGTATGTTTATGTAGTGCCTGTGCTAAAAAATTGCAGTAATTTAAAAAAAGGTAAAATGAATTGATTCTGGATGACCTTGATCTCTGGGTACCGTATGCAAATTACTGCACCTATGTTTATTTCAAGGTCAGTGTTTTCAAATTTGCTCCTTGCTTCCCATGTGCTCATGAGGTCAGGGTTGGGAAGGGGCTGCAGGGGGGAGAAGCTGGGAGGGAGAGTGCAGAGGAAAGGAGGCTATTTGACCCCAAAGATTTATTTTCCCTGCTGTAGCAATAGGAGGGGGACAAATTCAAGGGAAACCTTCTATAATTAGTTTCTATACCTAGAAAAATATAACAAATTTATAAATTTTCCATATATAGAATCTAATTACTGGGAGGTTATCTTATTTTTCAGTATTTAGAAAAGTGAAACATGTATGGTATGTCTACGCAATGCAGAAGACTGAATATTTTCATTGAACACCAGAGATACTTGGTCTCAAACCAAAAAGTTCAGTGGCTTCAAGGAAAAGGGACTCTAACTTCGATTAATTTTTATTGTTACAAGATAAACATATGCTGCTCATTCATCTCTCCTTGAAAGCAGAATAATATCCATCAGATCTAGCAGTGATGTACTGTGGATTAATTATGGCTACTCTAAACTGGAACTGCATAAAATGTGTGTAACTTAGAAGATGTGTGAATAATTGAGGTGTGTTGTGTAGAGAATTTATGATCAGAGGCAGGCCTTCACAGTTTGGGCAATGGAACAGACCAGACATATAAAAATTGCAAATTAATTTTAGGCAAGGTTATTTAAAAATGTTGAGGACATGGTGATGACTGTTTGTACCATCTCTTACAGGGAGCAAATGAAGTTCTGCGACCGTATATTGCTCTGACGGGTGTGCAGTATGCAGGGAAGATCTTAATTGAAAGAATAAAGTATGTGTTTGGTTTTTTTTTCTTGCTTATATCCCTAATTTGCCTCTAATCACAACTGATACTGTTAACTGAAGAGTTTACTGATTAGGTGAAAGCAGATTTTTGTAATCAGAAACTGGATAAAGAGTTTTGTTCAAATAACCTCAATGTTTTGTAGAAGGCAGTTCAGCAGTACATGGTGCTTTTTGTTAATAAGCAACATATGTACATTTTAGAATGTTAACCAGTATTTTAGAAGTGTAAAAAACCCCACATATTACAAGGCTCAAGTGTATGTGGATGGACTAGGATACAAGTCTTTCCTGTAATACTTGTAATTAATAAATAATATTTTTATCAGGAAACTCATTAACAACTAACCTTGTTGAAAGATAGCTGTAGCATCCAAAAGTCAGTCATAAGAGAACTCTGGTATCTAGTATCTGGACTCCATAAGAAAAGTGGCTATACCTCCTATCTGTGGACTATACTAACCTCTGAAATATAATGCATCTTTAGCAGGATGGCTTGGTGTTCTGTCTCCTAGCATATTGTACACCTGCTAGCCAAATGGCACAGTATAAAGCTGCAATTCTTAACCAGGCTGCTGTGTGAGACCTTTTCAGGGATGTCACAGTGCTGGTGCCATTGCTGGAGCAACCAGGTTGAACAGCTTTGCATGCCTTGTACACAACCAAATGAGGAGGTAGGGGCACCTGGTTCTGCCACAGCCCTTCCAAGTCTGTCCTCCTACATTCTTCTCAGAAATAGGTGCATAGGGCAGGTGGAACCCCTGGCAAGAGGGGGCTCTTCTGCCTGCTTTAGGCTCACCTGACTGTGCATGAGGTACAGTTGTAGCAGCAGAGCCTTGGATTCAGCTGAAGTAGCACAGTAATTGTTCTCAACTGGGGTGCTGCTAATTTTTAAAGAACTTATAGAGGGTACCTTGAATCTAGAAAGGTTGAGAAATGCTGGTGGTGTTTGGTGGTTTTGTGAAGCACCCAGTGTGCTTTTGGTGGTTTTGTGAAGCAAGCACTCAATGTGCTTGTCACTGCTCAAACCTATTACAACACAGTTTGTTTTATGCTGAGCCAGTACAAATGTGACTGCTTTGTACAGCTTTGCAGCTACATTGGCTGTCAAAAGCAAGACCAGTCTGCTCCAAAGAGCTTGTAGTAACTCAAAGCCAACCAGTGTCATCACCATTCAGAAATGGAGCAACGAGGAGTTGTTTCAGGGAAAGAAACTTGTTCAGTTTGTCAGAGATGGGACTTGTGCAATACAGTTTAAAATGTTCAGGTCCCTGCTTCATACCAGTTCTTTGTTTGGCATGCAACTTCTTGTGTATATGTTGTTTTTTATTTTCTCTCCCCATCACCTAGTTCTTTTCCTATGTATGTGATGGGGGCTGAGGGGCAAATGTAGTCTTCACAGCATTGTTTTTGCAAATTCTTCAGGGAATCCTTTCAGGGTTCGACGAGCAGAAAAGTTGATTTAGGACTGGTTGGTGATGGGGGTGTGATACATCCCAGCCTAGAGGTAAGTAACAACCACTCCATCCCCACCCCAAAAAAAAAACAAAACAACCAAAACCCAAACATCTAACGGCCAGTGTTACTAGATCCCAGTTTGTTTATCTTGAGACAAGTGGTACCCGTAGATAATCTGGCTTTCCACATCTTTTGGGGGGAAATGTGGGGGAGCTCCTTCCATTGTCTGTTATGGAATTACATCCCAGTGTAGCTTGTTTTAAGCATGCGAGTAAGCCAGTTAAACTGAATGGGACCTACTCAAGTTCCTGAAGTTAGAGGCATATAAGTCACTGCAGGACTGAGGACATTATGCATATGTGATGTTTGTTGTTTAAGTGAAAGGGTTATAAAAATGTGTTCTAAAACAAGTATTAACTTGATAAATGGAGTATTTGTCTTCTTTTTTTAAAATTTTGCCCAATTGCCTGCTGGAGCTGAACTGCTGCTGCCCTGTGTGGTTCTGTGCTTGGCAGCTGCTGTATCTTCAAATTTTGTGTCAGAAATGCGTACAGGGATCCTGTTTTTTTACCAGATATTGCTCCTATAAAAAATACTCCTGTTGCAGTCTTAAATGGTTCTTAGTGACATCCTGTATCTATTGCTATGTTCCTGTCTCCTTCCTGATCTGCGATGTGCCCCACACAGAGGCTGCTTGTGCCATTTGTGGTTTGCATGCTTCAGGATGGCCACTCTTGTGTACAAACTAGGCATTTACAGGAAAATGGCATTTGGGGTGTACTAACACTGTATTAATCATAGCAGAAGCATTTTCTTGTTCATCTTTTGTATACCCACAATGCCAGTTTGCTTACTGCACCTGCCCTTTCTTTAATTACTCTCTTGTTTAATAATACTTTGGTCCTAGATAAGGATTTCTATTTTATGTATGGTCAGAAGGACTGCCTTATACTGTAAATAGGTACACTGGCACACATTTGACCTGGTTACAGCAGCAAAGTAGACTACAGTTTTGGTGGCCCATCATAAGAAAACATAGCAAGCTGTGTTTTATCATATGTGAAATACTTCAGTCCTCCAGGTACTTTTAGATCTGGAGAGCGCTCAGATATAAGGACTTGCTAACATTCAATTTATGTAGGGGAGTTTAATCTTACAAGATTACTCCTAGGTTGGTACATCCTGATCTCCACTGTCACAGGCTTGATCAGATGTTACTTGTATTTTTTACTGTAACAAACTGCTCTGTTTTTATTGTGGGTGGTATATTAAATACAAGACACTTTCAACCCAACTGGTATGAGGGATAAAACCCTTATAATTGCACACAAGGAAATCTCACTAAATACATTGCCTGTTGTTAAACTGTTGCCAAAAACAGCATGTGCTCAGCAATAGAAACCAACCAGGAAGTAGATTAAATGCAGACAACACTAAGCATGACTATAAAACACGTGGCCCACATTTGATAAACATGCTGATGGAAACCGCCCACAATAGTTGTTTTGTGTAGCATATCTGAATAAAATATATGGTAGTGCCTAATAAGCACAGTCCCCTTCACCACTGACATTGCATACGTTTCACCTGTCGCCCCCTCAGCCTGGCACATATATAATTAGTGTGGCCCCTCCCTCCATGAGGTAGAGCCAGACTAGGTTGCCCTGTGCCTCATCTGCATATAAATTTTTGGAGTATCACAGGACTTGTGACAAGAACACTTGGTTCTAGTCATGAGTGGGGGGCTAAATAGCACATGGATCTTTTGTGGAGGGTATCTGGATTACATACCCATACTGAGCAATGCTGAGCTGTAGGGTCACTGTGGCTTGAAACACAGCTGCTTAAAGCAGCCCAATGAACTGTGGGGTAAATCGCAAGCTTTTGCCTTTGGAATAATGTCATTCAGAGTTCGTACTACATAGTGTTGGAGATAGTTATATTTTTATTTATTTATATTTAAATAAATAAAAATAAATTAATGCACAGCTCAGTGTGGGGGCTCTGCAGCCCCACAGAGCTGAGCCTGGAGGCAGGAGGCAGCGGAGAGCCACTGGCCAGGGCTGCTCTCCGAGTGGCTCTGTCACTGGCTTTCCTCTGCTTCTTGTCACCAGGCTCAGCTCTGTGGGGCTGCAGAGCCCCCTGCTGTCAGGCTGTGCTCAGAGCCAGGGCCGCACTCCAAGCAGCTCCACCAGCCCCACGGAGCTGAGCCCGGCGGTGGGAGGCACTGCAGCCCCACGGAGCTGAGCCTGGTGGCGGGAGGCAGCAGAGAGCCGTTGGCCAGAGCTGCACTCGGAGTGGCTCTGCCACTGGCTCCTCCGCCGCCACCTGCCACCAGGCTCAGCTCTGTGGGGCTGTTGGAGCCACTCGGAGTGCAGCCCTGGCTCTCCCCTGCCTCCCGCCACTAGCTTGCTTAGAAACACAAAACATTTAGAAATTTTAAAACATTTCAAGTGCTCTCATTTTGTTTTGGAGCTGTTCCAAAGCATTTTGTTTCACTTTCGTTTCACTGTTTCAAACTCGAAACGCATCGAAACAGCTTTGAAATGAAACACCTGTTGAAATTTCGCACAGCCCTAGTTGCTACAAGTCAAGCTCTGTGTTCAGAATTTTCCTGCTGGGTGCCAGAGATTGAGACATCATTTAGTATATATGATCTAGCACTGGAAAATCATGATTTTCAGGATTGTCAAAGCATACGGCATTTGATCACAGACATTAGTCTTACTGTAGGTAACTAATGTTAGCTAAGGATGCTGGCCCTTTTCCTTAGCATAAGAAATTATAAAAAGTCCTGAGAATACTAAAATGTTAAATGAGGCAAAAAAAGTCATGTTTTTCCATGTGTGTCTGTGCGTTTCATGGAACAGCAATTAAAGTAAGTGCCTGCAAAATGACTCTCAAGAAGAAAGTGGCACTTGTTAAATCAATTATGTTTTATTTAAAAATAAAGAAGCCCCAAATTCCCCAAGCTTTTTGTTTTTTTGGCATCGTTGGTCATGTGTTGTGTGGGCCTATACCTAATGTTATCAGTAGAATCAGTGGGGATCAGGCCAGCATTTCCTTTCCTTTGTAACTGTCTGTCTTCTCTTTTTTCTTTCCCAGTTGCACAGCAGCAGTAAGGTGCTTTAAATGGACTGAGCGTCACATTCCCCTTGGTCTTTCTTAAATTAAAAAAAAATCAAAAAGTGCAGTTCATGACATTTGCTCCTGCCTTCTAGTACATCTGTAAGGGATGGGTAGTCCCATGACTGTAGTTGTTTAAGAAGCTTGCTGTCATTTCTTAGAGTACTTGTGTAAGGTGGATCTAGGATTCATTAATTATGTCTAATACACGTTCTGGTTTTTCTTATAGAAAAGTGGCAAGCAACTTGAAGAAAATATATTGTATTTTGGACAGATAGTAGAAACCTCCCTGAGGAGGTTTGGCAAGGTAATCAGGTTTCTTTGCATTTCCACAACTTGGCATAGCTTATCAGAATGGTCAGGGGAGTATAAATAGGTTTTGCTTCTTACAAAGACCCATGTTCCTGCCTAACATTTTGCAGAATGATACACTACTGCTTCAGTTGGTGGTGGGCAGCCTATGCAAAAATAGCAGTTTTTTCTTAAATCAGGTGCCAAAAGGTAGGCAAGGAGTCTCTGCAGCCCTAAAAGCTGCTTAATTTGAAATACTTACACATTCACTGGAATAAAGACTGAGACCCACACTTTTGTCCTTCCCCAGAGAATGCCCTATTCTGCAAAATACAGGAGTTGGACTGGAAGGGTCTTCAGGAGCTACACACGTGTTTGTTTAACCTGTTCTAAAAACTACATGAACACCCCCATGTACAACTAGCATGCATGTTGCCCCAAAACACTGAAAACTCCTTGATGTGCCAAAGGCAAAATGAGCACCAGGATACTGTCAACAACCTGCCACTGGGCAGGGATAGGAAGTGAGTGTTAAAATATTCTTGAGATCCAAGGAAGGCAGACCAGTCGTGTCCCCCTCCCCCACAACAGAGAAGAGAAACCTCCACAGTCCATGCTGATCTGAGTGAAATTGCTTCCTGATCCCAAATATGGCAATTACCCTGAGTAAAGGAGCAGACCCTCCATGAAGCACTGGGATATCCCAGTCAAAATCCCCAGTCTGTCTGCAGCCAACATCCAATGCTTCTGAGGAAGAATGGAGCTCCTGATGCACATAGCAACAGGAGGAGGAAAAAAATTCCTTCTCAGTCCCATGTGGCAACCACCAAAGCCCCAAAGCTGGAGAAACCAAACACTCTCCACTGTCCTGCAGCCTGAGGACCACAAAACCACAGTTTAACGTATCACCCCTTCAACTGAAGAGCCAAAACTCCCCTTTGTCATCCTATCAAGCTTATCCTAGTTCCTTTAGTCATCTTTTACAACTAGGTCAGCTGTGGAACTTTGTTCTCTTGCCAAGCATGGTCCTCTCTGATGTCGATCTATTGTGAGCTGTAGAGCTCTTCTTGTGATCTCCAAGCAATGCCTGAAGCATACTACAAACTGCAGCTTGTTCTCAGTGGCCAAGCAGCAGACAACAGAGAGGAGGTTGAATCTAAAGGTGTGAGTTCACCCTGGCATGTCTCACACCTGTCACTTTGGGCCCTGCATAAGGAATAGGCATTTTCATCTTTGGATCTTAATTGGGTTGAAGTGTGAGTGGCCCCTAGCTGGGCAAATAACTTAGAACCTGTGAAGAAGCAAACACAGGAGCTAACTAGATAGACTTCTATAGTTCTAAGTTTTTGGCTTCAGCATTTAAGTCTTTAAAGATCTAGCCCAGTGGTTGTCAACTGGGGGTATGTGTACCCCTAGGGGTACTTAAAAGGGTTGTAGAGGGTACGCAGAACTCTGACTGCACGCAGCCTCACTGCAGCAGGTAGTCAGCCAGGAGCACAGCCTGGCCATGTCGAAAGCAGCCAGGTCTAGATGATAAGCTTATTGTGGGGGAAGGGAGCGGGGCTGAGGAAGGGACTGCCTTGCTGGGATAGGGTGCAGAACTGAGTCACGTAGGGTAGGCAGCTCCTGCCACTGCATGCACCCTGGGATGGCACGGGGGGGTGTGCCCCTGCATCTGCATGCAGAGCAGGGCAGGCTGGGGCCACACTGGGCTCTTCCCAGCAGGGGTCTGGGCCAGGCTGTGCTCAGGGTGGGTGGTGGTGGCTTTGGGAGCGGAGCTATGGAGGGGACTGTAGGCACCTAAAAATTTGCCATTGGCTCCTAAACCTCCTTCCTAGCACCACCCATCCCAAGCACAGTGTGGCCAAACCCCGCCCCCACTGGAAAGAGCCCACTGCAGCCTTCCCTTCCCCCTGCCCCTTCCCCCTTCAAGGGCATGGGGGCTGTGTGCCCAGAATCTATGTTGTCGGGGGGAGGGGGACAGCAGGCTGGTGCTGTGGGCTGGGAGGCAGTGCCAGGCTCTTCCCAGAAGAGGGGTTGGGCCGTGCTACACTTGGGGCAGGTGGCGGCAGTGCTGGAAGAGGGTGCAGCAGCAGGAGCCACCATCCCCTGTGCCCCCCGGATGAGCTGTTTGCAACTCCATCCTGTGCTCCGTCCCAGCTGGGCAGTGCCTGACCCTGCTCCAGCCCCACTCTCTCTTTCACCATGGGGACCTATAGTGGGGAGAGGTGAGGGGGGCTGCAGCCAGTCCAGAATTCTCTGTAGCCCCTCCCCTTCAACCCTCCTCCCAGCACTGCCACCACCTAGCCTGCAGCGGAAGCCCACCTATGCCCCATGTGCAGATCTGAGTGCACATTCCCCCATGCCCTGGAGTACATGGAGTACATTCCCCCATGCCTTCTGCCCCCCCCCCAGTGCAGCTCAGTCCTGTGCCCTGCCGCAGCTGAGCAGCCGCTGTCCCAGCCCCACTGCCTTCCCACCATTGGGACCTCAGTCTACCCCCGTGCCCTGCAGCAGCAGCCCACCGTCACCCCGCACACAGATCGCAGGGTACATGCCCCTCATGCCCTGCTGGGGTGCATATAGCATTGGGAACCACCCCCATGCCCCCTGAACAAGTTGCTTGGGGTTCCATTCCAGCCCTGCCCCAGCTGAGCAGCATCTGCCCTACTCCCTCACTGCAGGGCCTCGATCTGCACCCCTCCCTTAAAGACAAGAAAAAATATAAAGTTCATAAACTGAAACTTTGAGACAGAAGGGGTACACTTGTTAAAAAAGGTTGAAAACCCTTGATGTAGCTCATAGTCTTGTCTGACACCTATTACTAAGGGGTAAAAATAATAAATATGAAGAAACTGGGAAAACAAGTGTAAATTTTGAAAGAGCTTGACTGGCTGTACCAAAAAAGGAAGCCAGTCACAAAAGCATGAATTCCTTAATGAAGCCCACAATGGTGCTGTTAGGTGGCTATCACAGTGTAGCTAGTTTTTAAATGATATTATATAAGCTGTTAAATCAATTTTGGATCTTTCCTGTCTTAGACTATAGTGGATGAGCAGCTGATTCTGAAGAAAGTGGCAGATATTGCCATTCATTTATATGCGATGACTGCAACTATTTCCAGGGCTAGTCGGTCAATCACTATTGGTCTACGCAATCATGACCATGAAGTAAGTGTACTCATATTTTATGTCACAGACAGTGTGCACAGATATTAGAAGGATATCATCTTAAGGAGTTTTTGCAAACCAAAGTTCTTGGAAAAATCTCTCTCCCAGCCCGCACCTTAACCCCAGAAGCCCATTGTAAAAGCACTGAGGTAACCACTGCACGTGCGTCAAGCCCGGTCTCTGGGTAGAACGTTCAGTTTCAGAAATGTTGACACCAGGGATCCTTCTGCCCCACCAGAATGATGGTGCTGAGTGATCTGCATGACAGGAAAGTGCTTGTAAACTTCCAGTATGCATGTATTTTTATTCCTTTTTGCGTTGACCATAAACCAACACAAGCCAATTGTTACCTCAACTCAAGAATGTGTTCATTTCATGCAATAAGACCTGAATTTTCCATTCATAAGGAGATATTTTTAAATGGGCAGATGGTATATATCTGACTCAGCCTTCACAGGAGCATGATCTCCTTGCTTTTCATCTGGGTCTTATTGACATAAAAATAGTCTCAACATGAAATACATAGAAAACAATTGTTTAGTAAACCTGAAAATACAGTTAGATGTTGTTAAGAGACAAACAAGGAAGAAAAATGAGAATGAGGTAAATTCTTTCTTCAGTTTCTGTGGACATTGAGTCATGACTGCTGTGTCCCCATACTGATTTTTTTTTTAATCAATTACTAAAGCAGTTGCCTAAGTGTGTGTTCATATTTGTTTGACTAGTGCCATGCTTAATTGGCAGCTTAAATGTACAACCTTACTCAAACTGTCATTAGAAAATACAGCCTTGGCAGGCACATCAGAGTGTCTAATTGATTAAATCATTTCCGGAAAAAAATTGTGTTGAATGGAAAACAGATAGTGACTTAATTGAGCAGTAGACCTAGAATAAATAACATTTCTCTCTCTAATGACTTTTTGAAACTTGACATGTTTTTGGAAATCACTTCTGGACTTGTAACTGAGGATGATCTTCTAGTTAGTCTTCAGGCATAGGTCATTCAATTTATAGGAAGCAGTTGCTGTAGAAAAACGAAAACCATTAAAACTTGCATAGTAGGTTATGCTAACAGGGGAAGCAACAATACAACCAGTTGGACATTGAGTTGGTAGCGTATTATTCTGTTGGGGAAACTTTTATGTTTGATACTAACACAAACCTTTCTGGATTTTCTTTTATCAGGTGCTTCTTACAAACCTGTTCTGCAAAGAGGCATTTTTCAAAAATAATTATGCCTTGACTGAGTTAGAAAAAGGTAAGTTCTGTGTAACGTGGAATGTATAAGCTTGTGGCTCCGAACCTTTAAGTAAACCATTGGCAAGGAAATAATATATTAGGAGTCTCAGGGTATATATGAAACTCTAATAGTGCTGTGTGGTAATTCTTGCTGTAACAATAAGTATTCAAATAGCTTATGTTCTCAGTGTGTCTGCACTTCTCTGGTTTTAAAGCAATGAGAAAGTTTTGCTCTGCCTTATCTGCTACTTGCAGAATTAATTGGTGAGGGAGAGCTGCCCTTTTGGGCCTGGGCCTTAAGGTGTTGATTGAGCTTCTAGAAAGTCTGGAGACATCAGTTGTAGGCAGCCCAGCTGTTCTGCTATACCTACGTTCACTGTTCTCTGAACAGTTCACTTAACATTTTGGACTCTTAATTCTCATTTCTACTGCAGCTGATATCCATCACTTGGCAAAGGGGCATAACAAAAGTACACTTTTAGGCATAGTTCTCCTTCACTGGCAGTAATAAATTAACAATGATAAGTAGTATCCCTTAAAGAGAGTTAGATACCCAGGACTGACCAAGCATTGAGCATCTCTGTTTTGGGGGTCAGTTAAAATAAATCCATTACCTCTTAAACAGTAATGGCATCTTAGAAAGCCGAAACTAATCCATCATATTGTTTACTTCAGTGGAACTGCAGTTCTATGTAGACTGCTGAAACATACGTGTTCAGACAGATGCTGCTCTAGTGTAACATATAATAAATGCAGCCTAGGGGAGCCCATACCCTTCCAGTCTCTGGAGCATGCTAATTGCAGTTGAATTAGAGTTGAGACTTCCAGACTTCCCCATTGTCTAGCAGAAATGATGATGTGTCAGGCATTTGTACAGATAGTTGTAGTTGGATGTTTGAGGGGTTCTTTTGGAAAGAATGGTTGCAGGATCTGCCCATTGTGTTTTAAGAACAGAAGAATTATGCTAACTTCTTTCTATCTTTTCCATAGATTCTGAAGAAAATATGGACCAGGGCATTAAAAAAGTTGCAAGGCAGGTGTTGGAAAAAAGATCATATACTTGTTCCTATCCATTTGACAGGACTTTCTAGTCATGAGTGTAACAGATGAACCTAGGCTGTGGCTGAAAAAGGCAGGGGTATTACTCCTCTCTGGTTCAAGTTCTCAGCCATGTGTCTGACTGTTTTAAGCAAAAGACTCTCTTTTAATAGAAAATATGTTACCATCTGAACAAATTTGTAAAAATAAAATTTTACTGCCTCGTGTGTAAACAAACCACATGAAAACCAAAATCAAGCAGCATCTACGAGTGATTCTTTTTTTTTTCTAATTATGGTAACATCTGATCTGAATGAACATGGCAATATTTGACTTTCATTTCCTGGCAAAGGAAATGTAAGATAAAGGCACTGCTTGATTTGCCCTCCCCCCCAACTCCAACCTGAGACCAAAGTGATTCTCTTACCTTTGAAGATTTGTTGGTAAACGCTGTGAATACTGATGCATCTTTAAATTGTATCAGGTCAATGCTTTTGTCTTATTTACTGAGGAAACGTATTACAGCAAGGAAAGACCTGTCACCTAACAAACCACATGCAAGTACTAGTTTAACCTTATAATAAACATTTTCTGAACCTAGTGAATTTCTGCAAATTGTTTAAGGCAGAGGTGGGCAAAATATGGCCTGCGGGCCCCATCCAGGCATAGGAAGCAGCCTGGGATGTGGTGTGTGTAGGACTGGGGTGGTGTGACAACTGAACTCCATTTCCCAGTAGCCCCGGTAACAGCGGCTTATTTTGGCTGCTGCTGCTGGACCCAGCCCAGCTGCCTAGGCACCCTGACCCATTTGTCCTGCACCCATTGCTGGGGGACAGAACCATATGGGCCTGGGTTTACTGCTGGGTGGCTGGGACGGGGCAGAGCCACAATCCGCTCCCTGCACACCCTTGCACATGGAACCAGTGCCCATTGCAGGGGCATGTAGGCAATGAATTATAACTCTGCCCTGGCCCTGTCCAGTGCTGTCACTGCCCTATGATACCAGCCTTGCCAGCCCATCCTACTCCTGACTCCCATTCCCTACCCACCCATGGTCCCATACAACATAAAGAGTTTTGGTGAGCTGTTGGGGAGGGTTGAGGGGGGAGAATTAATTGCCCACCCGTTGTTTAAGGGCTTTATAGTTGTTGTCATGCTAAATATTCTATGTAAAATTTATGTCTATCCTGTGGTTCTCAACCTGTATATACATGAAGCACCCCTGGGAAAATGATAGCTCTTAGCTTTCATTTGTTTCTTGGCTACAAAAAATGGAGTTCTTCTATTGTAAAGAACTGAAAGATCACAGTAAGTATGGATTCTCTTTGAAATCTCTGGGTTCATCTTGTAAATCATGTTTGTACACTGAAGAGTCCTAACTGTGTGGCACCCGTGGCACCCTTAAAATAACCTTGAGGCACCCCAGGGTGTTGCAGCACTCTCATAATCATTAGTCTATACCAAATCATTATCTGATACAGAAATAGTACTATATTTATGAAAATCATAGTATATCCAGTGTTAGCACTGGGAAAGCTTGCATTATTAGGCTGCTGTCTCAAATGAGTGGGAGAGTGAGGCATAGAAGAAGGTCTAGCTCAATGATTCTCAACCTTAAGCTTAAGGCTCAGAAAATGCTAGGTCTTAGCTGTCACTTGTTTCCTGACTACATAAAAATAACAGAACAATTATTCTGTTACAGGTAACTCCAAAAGACCACAACAGGCCAGAATGTTTTCAATACTCTGGATTCCTATTTGAAATCTCTGTGGTTACTGGCTGAATCAGGTGTATGTGTTTGCACATCTAACAATGCACAGTGGATGCCTCTACACATGCAATTAATTAAACTACTCCTGGGTAGAGCATCTACGCATGTGCCCAGGACAGCAGCAATTTGAGTCTTGGCAGAGCAGGACCAAGCTAGCAGGAGGCACCGGGGGGTCAGCCCTAGGCTCTGGGTGGCAGTGTTGGGCCTAGGTGGGACATGAGGGTGCTGAAAGTTTGGAGCTGTGTGGCTAGACAACAGGCAGGAGTCTGGCCCCTAGCTGGCTGGGTTGATGGGGCACAATTTATGCCTACGGTCAGTGTCTAAACATGCATTTAATTGCAGTAAATTACCCTGATGTTAACCCTGCGGCATTAATTAGTTTAGCGCAGCCTAATACCATTGCACATGTACATAGTGATGCTTTATTCTGCAGCTAATTAGTCTACTCCGCAGTTAAGTCCATGCGTAGAAATGAGGCCAGTGAGTGAGCATCACTAGTCTAAGTCAAGTATTGCCATGTTCACCCATATCCAAGGGATAGAAGATCTTAGGGAACACACCTATGTCTTAGGGCTCCTCAGAAAAAATGTTTGTTGTACAAATCAATCACACAAACTCCTGGAGTCTAGCCAGACACTGTCTCCATCCCATAAATGATTTCCCTAAATGGTGCCCTTTGTAAAACTGATTTGAAGTGGCTTGTATTATGTTGAATGTTCAATATGTTGCTCAAGCTTAACAGACGAGGGCTGCAGACTTCTTTAGTAAAAGGCTTCCAATTTTACTAAACCGCTGTCTGAACTGTTGCATTGCTGGGAGAACAGAGCTATTTATGTCCAGCTGCCATGCTCAACACCTGCGTAGAGGAAAGGAGGTTTCGATGGCAGAATAATATTAACCAAACCAATTCTTCTGTTACAAAGAATGCAGAAAGTCCACAAATCAGAATGTTTTTCACACTATGGAATCATGTCTGCACACCTAACTGCACAACACCCTATAGTACTCTTGAAAGGATTTCAAAGTACCCCAGGATGCTGTACCACCCTAGTTGAGAATCACTGGTATATAAACTGCATCTCCTTCCCTTCCTTCTGCATGACTTCAGAGCCATCAGATGCCACAGATCCAATACATGTCTAGCCCAGATATAATAGATCTCATCCAGTGACCAAATGCCCTCATGGAAAGTGGGTGGGTAAAAGCAGACAAAAACTGCTCCAGAATGAATGAACACAGCAAAAGACACAAAGCAGCAACACACAAACACAGGTAGATTACTTTTCATTGAACAGCTACTCACTTTTTGCTTTCTCAAACTTGTACTGGAGAAATTTACAAAAACACCTTTAAAAGCCCAGCCTGGGAACAAAAATTCAGCACTGGATACCAAAACCAGGGACTAAACCCTTTAATCTCTCCAAATCAAATCAGAACCCTCCAAATCGATTTGGAGAGATTCAGAAAGAATTGATGATTTAATAGACACATAGACACAGCTTTAAATGCTTTTTCTACATACCTCAAGGTACCAGGCAGCTTGTGAATGCTGCGATGGTGGGGCAGATAGAGAGTCCCACAGGAGCGCGGGGGGGGGTCCCCAGAGTGCTTAGCAGCAGACCTGGAAGTGGATCAGAAGCACTTCTGGTTCCACCAAGGAGCACGCTGGGTGGCCTCCCCACACATCCCCGCCTCAGCAACTGGTGCTGCTTGGGTCTGGGGGCATATGCAGGGGTTCCCCACCCTGCCCCAGCTGATCGCCAAGCCGGTGCAGGGAGGGGTCCCTCAGTGCACTTTGCAGACCCAGAAGTGGTCTGGAAGTAATTCCAGTCCATTTTTGGGCTTGCCACCAAGTGCATGGGTGCTCATGCTCCTGTGGGATGCTCCATCTCTGCTCTTTTTACAGCCCTGGCTCCACTCCTTTAATCTATACGGTGCAAATCTACTCTGCCTCTCTTTCTTTTGACAGACTGTTCATTTACATATAGAGAGTTTTAGAGGCTACTGTTCCATTCATTACTTAGCTCAGACTGCATCTGCAGCTTGATGCAGTCAATCCCCTTTTGTCCATTGTATTTGAGTCTCCTTAGTTACCTGAATCCTGTGTATTCACTGGAGCTGTGGCCTCATCCTTTGAGGTGTCTTGATGTAGCACAAGGTTAGTTCTATCCCTTCCTTCCTTCACCTTCACTAGTCTTTTGTAAAGAAACGAATGTGCATAACAGTGCAACCTAAAGAAAAACACTACTTGTTTAGTGTACTCAAACATGGTTTTGTGTGTGTGTGTGTGTGTATAATAAAAAGGGATTTGTTAATTTTAATGTAAATAGTAATGCATTCAAATGCATAAGTCTTGTTGCCTATCCTATGCCATGAGAACTGATACAATAGTTCTTTTTAATTATACAGTTGCTCTCAAGTTATACAACAAATCATGTAAACCAGTGGTGCTGAACCTTCTCTGGCAGGCCAGAGGGACAGTGCCTGGTCTAATTGTGGGTCCCACAGTAATTCAGATTCAGCAACTGGGGCCGGCATGGTGGTTACCATCTGGTCATCAGGAGAGGGGGTAGAGGGTATACCAGCCTGAGCCTGGCCCCACAGTGGGGGAGAAGTGGGGCTTCACTTGGACCTGGTAAGGGGGTGGGGCCTGGGGAGAAGGAGGTACATAATCTGGCGGGGTCATAGAGACATGGCTCAGCCTCAGGATGGGGAGGGAAGGTAAGAGGCATGTCTTGGCCACAGCCTAGCCCTGCACGAGGGTCGTGGGATGGAAATGAGGCTTGACCCAGCCCCATGGGGAAAAGGGTGGAGCATGGCCCAGCCTCACAGGGAGAAGCAGGGGCACAGCCTGGCTATGACTAGGTATGCAGGGCATGGGGTTTGGGAATTTGGCAGGGGGAGGGTAGGATTATTAATGGCCACTGCTCTCTTGCCACCAAATTGCTTAGCCTATAGGGAGCACTGCAGGTCAGATCCAATGTCTCCGGAGGCCACGTTTTGTGTGTAGGCCTGGAAGTTGAGACCCCCCCACAGCTCTCCCAAGTATAACAATGTAGTTTTAGTGCAAGACTCTACTGTGTAGCTTGCTTGCCTATCTGAAGGTTTTATGGCAGTAATTGTAGCTAATACTGAGAACTAGGTGCAAGCAACTGAACCTTATATTTATAATGAGATTTGATCACATAGATTGTCTCTGTCACTGGAATGAAAGTAATAGGTATTATTCAAGCTGTTTTTCTGTTCATTTTTTAGCTTTGTAGTCTAGGTTACATGGGCATTTTTAGCAGCTATTGCTTCCTGCTCTAATACAGGTTGGAAGAAATATGCACTTAAACAAAACAAAACACAAAAAAACCTGGCACTGCAGAATATACTTCAGTGTGTCCCACAGCTTCTGGTTTATTTGTAAAAAATGTCATGAAGGACTGGTGAATTACTCCTATCCTTCTACTGAATAATCAGGGGTGGGTAAAATACAGCCCATGGGCCAGATCCACCCCACCAGGCCATTCTCTCTGGTCCACAAGGCCCCTCAAGAAACAATTATTACCAGCCTATAGCTGCCTCTTTGAAAACAAGTGGGAGATGGGCTTTCAGCGGTTGCACGCCATTGGACTGGTGGGCTCTGTGCTTCTACCTGTTGGGCTCCCGGCCCTCTGTTTGGGATCCCTATATGGAGGCACTGAGTGTGATGCCACGCAACTGGATAGCTGGTGGGGGAGGTGGGTGGGTGTGGCCCCCGCCACAGCACACAGCCCCTGGCACCAGCAGTAACAGCAGGTCGGTCTTGAAGGCATGCATCAGCTCGCTGGGTCAGATCAGCTCTGTGCTACCATGTGCAACTCTCAGGATTTGGCCAGAGCTGTGCACTACCAGGAAGCTGGCCTAGGTGCACCCTGAGGGCTTGCTGCCTTCTGCTGCTGTTGGCAGCAGGGGCTGTGCACCATGGGAGGCAGGGCATGTGGTGTGGGGCCCACAGTGACCCATGCAACCCCCGACCTGCTCCCCCACAAACCCCATGCCCACTCCACCACAGACCATCCCACAAATCCCATACCCCACACCCCTTCACAAGATGCACCAAACCCCCCTGCACCCTTTCACAAACCCCACCCACACACAGTATACAAGAATAAAACTTTATTTTTGAGCTATTATGCAATCACCTCTATATACATTGTGCAAACACATGTAAATCAAGAAAACCTTTTTTTTTCTAAATAAAATTAAAATATGTTTTAGTAGATGTTTGATTTTTAGTATATGATTTGGTTTGTTTTTTTTCTGGTTCCAAGATGGCACTCCCCCTCCCCCCAAAGAATACATCTGAGGCAAAGCAGGTGGAGGGCGAAGTGATTTCTGGTAGCAAAAGTCAGGGGTTAGGGATGGGACTTCTGGTCCCAAGATTGCAATCAGAGGGTGCGGCACCTGCCAAGGGGGCCAGGCTACCCTTGCAGCTCTCTACAGTTCACCAAAAATCATTAAGTAGCCCTCCAGGCAAAATAATTGCCCAGCCCTGAAATAAATATACTCAAAGGGCTGAGGTCACATGGCAACTAAGCAAAGATAAAGTTGGAATAGAACATTGATTTCTTGCACATATAGTCATTAGGGCTGTGCAAAATAGCAATGTTTTGTTTGATTTTAGCTTTACCATTTTGAAGGGACAGTGTTTCATTTCAGTGTTTCAAAGCACTGTTCTATTTCATTTTGCCTAAACTGTTTCACTGTTTCAATGCTGTTTCAACACATTTTGGCGTTTTGCCCATAGACTATAATGGGGAATCAGGAAAATACCTATAACTTTGTCATTTCTTGCCTAATTTGGATGAAAACAGCAGAGATCATAGCCCCTTCTGAGGTCATAAAATCTGTCATGGTTCAAGGAGATGGGTATAACAATTTCTGGGAAACAGTACCTCAAAGTGTTCAAAGCAAAACTCATGATGTGTGAGTGTGAAGGCACAGGGGGATGAAAACAACAGGCATGGTAGTCCCTGGTGAGACCATTAAGCCTGCTACCTTTCAAGGTGATAGGTGCAGGGGTTTGTGGGAAACCACACCTCAAACTGTTCTGAGCAAAACTCACGACATTTGTGATTTTGTATGTGTGTTAATGGAGCACAGGATGAAAACATCAGGCATGCTAACCCCTTCTGAGGCCATGAAGCCTGCCAACTTTCAAGGAGATAAAGTGCAGTTTCCTTGAAAACACTTCACCTGTTGCGGAGTAGCATCCCTAGAAATGGTCGTGATACCCCCTAGGGCCCTGTGACTGTGCCAGCTCTGCCCTGTGGGCGTCTTCCCTTTTCACCTGCCACAATGTGTTGTTGGAAAAGGTAATATAGGGAGGCTGCCCTCGAGCTTTAGCTTAGTCGTGGTCCTAATGGACCCCACTAAACCCTGTAGGTTCTTGGACCCCTTTGCTGGGACCCACTCTAAGTTGGTTGTCTCATAGGGGACACCCTAAGCCTTACAGGCTAGATGCGTGGCTCCAACCATCCCTTACCATGCCCCGTGTCTTGCAAATAGTATATCAATATCAACCCTGTAACAAGGTCTGTCTCGCTCTACCTTCTATTGTCACTGGGCTCTCTATGCCCCTGTTGCTGCGCCTTCACTGGCGCTGGGGCCTCTACACAACACAGTAGTGTACCCCAATGAGGTCTCCTCCTCCTCTACAGCCTCAGTCCAGTCCACCACTTTAAATAACAACAGGTAAGCAGCACAGTAGCACTAGCATCTCAGGCAGCCAAACTGTCACAGAGACTTTCTTTCATTTCCTGTAGGAGCTGCTTCTCCAGCTTCCAGAGAACTCTCCCTGCCATCCCCAGCCTGGGGCTTAGGTGTGCCCAGGGCCCTGCCTCCTTCCAGTCAGCTGACCGGGGACAGGTGCTAGGGAATGTAGGTTGTAGCCATGTTGGTCTAAGGACATGGCAGACAAGTTTCTTTGGGTCAATCTCGTATCTTTTTGTAGGCCAACTAAATAGTTGGAGAAATATATCTTACCAAGCTTTCAGATTGAAAACCCTTCTTCAGACTGAGGAAGCACCTGCAGTTGGTGCATGTGCTCTTTCTGGATGGAAGGAATGGTAAAGAAGTCAGAGGCTGGCATGCAATGCAGGCAAGAAAGCCAGTCAGTGAAAATGGAAATGGAGATATCGAGATGACAGACAGGCTGGGGCAGGGGGGAGGATGTAGCAGGTAAAAGTGGAGAGGTACAGCAGGTTGTAGTGTGTCATAATTCCAGTGTCTATATTGAGTCCATGAGTTTCTGTACCTAGGAGGTTGATGAAGTACAGTTCATAGGCTTGTCTTTAAAAAGTGGTATGTAAACTCAAACAAGCACTGAACCTCGCTAATCTCATCACCAATTTCCTACAGCCCAAAGAACACTCAATGGATCCAGAGCATGCCATGATAAGACAAGCAAAACCTGTCAACAATATCTCCAGTATGGAGATATCATCACAATACAATACATGTCTCCATCAGATGCCCTGATGGAAAATACATAGGAGATACCAAGTAACGACTGTGCACTAGAGTGAGTGTACACTGAAAATCTATCAAAGACATGAACACCCAACTACCTGTCTCTACCTGAGCCCCAGTACTCAAAGGGAATTTACAAACCACTTCTCACAGATAAGCCCATAGGCTTATCTTCACTTCAACTTCCTGTATACAGAAACTCATGGACTCAATATAGGCATTGGAATTATGACACACCACAACCTGCTGGATATCTAACTCCCCAGATACCTTTCCACTTCTACCTGCTACCTTCCCCTTCCCCCCCATGGCAGTTCACCTTGCCCAATGAGCCACCCCTGCACCATGTGGTTCATGGCCCCCATGATCCCTGTTGCCATGTGGGACTCATCCATCACCTCAGCTTGAAGGAGAGCCCACTGATGGTTGCACCAGTGCCCTATAAGGGAGAGGTATGTGTGATCACCCCAGCTGCTGGATGATCACCCCAGCTCAGGATGTCTGAGGTGAAGTGCAAGGCTACCTGTGGAGCTGCCTTGCACAGCTCCTCCTTCAAGTACTCTCTGCATGCCTCATACAGAGGGCACCACTGTCCTGCTGAAGGTGGTGCATGTGGACACTTGGTATGATGAAGCCACAAGTGCCACGAGCTGCCTGAACCCTGACCACTCAGCTAAGGAGAAGGGCTGGCTATCCAGAGCAAGCATCTCCCCAATGCTCTGGGTGGCCTTGCTTGCCATGGTAATGCACCCCACCCCTGTGTGCCTGTCTTTCCTCCATAGTTCATGGGTGATCTGCCTCTACTTCATGGCTCTATTACAGGGGCTTTCAAGCAAGTGAGGGGCTTCTTTTTGGGCACATTGCCAGGGGTACCAGGCAATGGGGTGGTGCCTGTGGAGATGCATCAGCATTCCCGTGGTGCTCATGCATTTCACTCCCTTGCCACAGCTGGTTTTGGCTTGGCAGTGCAGGCAGGTAGCATATGTAGGATCATTTGCCAGCTCAAAATGATCCCAGAGCATACTACTCACTTGTTTCTGGGGTGCAGATGTGTGTGTGTGGGGATGCTGCCTTTCCACCCCCCTCAGCAGGTGGAGGCACAGCAACAGGAGGAGCAGACTCACTTGAGCCACTTGCCTCCACAACCTCTACCTCAACCTCCTCCAAAGTGCCTTCTGGGGAAGGAGACCTGCCTCTAGAGGAAACTTGAGGGGTGTGGAGCACAAATTCAGATGATTCCCCCTTCTTCCCCAGAATTTCCCTTGCTATGGCACTCAGATCCAGATCCAGCTCTTCCTCTAGCACTGGAGGGCTCAGCCTGGGAATTTAAATTGTGGTGGAGAAGACTGTAATGCTGGTGCTGCTTCTTGTCATGGTGGTGGTGCTTGGGATTGTTGTTATTATGGCAGGTGTTACTGGAGGGGATGCAGACACTGCTCCCATCTCCTTGGTGCCACTAGCAGAAGAAGCAGCATGGCTGCTAGTTGTTGGAAAGAGGTTTCATCTAAGTTTTGGTGAGGGTGGAAACTTAGAGCTCTCCCTCTGCCCCCTTGTCCGCCCTGGCCAGAAGAGTGGCAACCTGCTTTTCCAGCACGCTTCATGTTTGGTGTGCTGGAAAATCTGTGTGTGTTTCTGTAATATAATGTATGTATATATTTAATATATATTCTGTAATATATGTTGTGCTTTCCTGCCCAGACAATGCAGACTGTCAGGGAAAACACAGATTTCTTTTATGTGGAGAAAGAGCTACAGAGAATAACAAAAACAAAAAGAGGATTTTGTGGGAGGAATGGATTAGGAAAGGGTACTAGGGTGTTTCGGAAAGGACTGGATCCCACTTGCTAGGAACAATGATGCTGCTGGAGAACACAGCTCAGTAAGGTGACAAAGTCATAGCTGACAGCTCATTTCAAACAATGCTGTTATGTTCCTTCTCCATCCCACCCCCAGAGCACAGGGATTCAAAGGGACCTCAGGGAAGGATCACAGTCACTGGCCAACTATACAGTCAATATCAGAGCAGTCCTTCCCCCCTCTCCTCCTCCCACTCCTTAGTTTCTATTTCCCTGCAAGCCTGGCTTCAAAACTTGAAACTTCAAAATTCTTGAAACATTTTGAGTGCCCTTGTTTTGTTTCAAAGCCTTGTTTTTCATTTCGATTTTGGTATTTTGAGCTCAAAACACATTGAAACACCTTTGAAATGAAACATCTGTCGAAATTTTGCACAGCCCTAATAGTCATAAATTATAGGAGTCCATTAACTTCTATTAATTATTAAAAACCTCTCTTATTTTGGTTTACCAAAATTTGTATTGGCTAATCAGCTTAAATTATATTTCTTCCCTGTTCATTTTAGCAAATTTCAAAAGAGCTTGCATCAATATTAATACTTTCTCAGGCTTTCCATCCACTAAATTAAGCTAAGTACTTGGCACTGAACCTAGATACTCTTGATAAAAGTGAAAATTTTCATATCAGGAGAGCTTCAGGACACATTTCTAGTGTCACCAACAGGTCAGTGTACTTTGGGCCTGCTGAATTTCCCATTTTCGCAGCATAATAAATATTACAGAACAGTCTGTGTTGCTGTGCACTATAAAAGTTACTGTGCTGTGTGTCAGTAGCTGAATATTATACTACTTACATGGGAAGTACTAAAGAGTAAAGTGACTTAGGATCATTTAGGATAACTATAAGGTATTATGTCAATTCTATGTCTGTTAACTAATTAAGTGCCTTACTTGAAGTCTGCTCCTTTGAGGTTTTCAAACTTCTTATGTTCCATGTTGTAGCAGGGGATCATATTTCCATTCCACTTCAAGCTATGCCGCTCTTCAATCCCTGGCACAAATCCACTGATAACACTCCTTGTTCTGTTCACTGTGCTTGCAGAACTGATATCACATGGTGCATTCTGCAACACTGACAGGGCAGGGATAGGCTAGGAATATTCATGTATAAAAACAAAGTAACAACAATTAGTTTCATAGAATGATTTATGCTTGAGAAGCAGAACAGGACTGCAGCCTATGCAGTACTGATAGATATCTTAAAAGAGTACATAAATAATTGCTCTGGATGACTCTAAAGGGCAAACTCTCAAGGAGCTTTGTGGGAACCCTGCTGTTGGTGCCAGTGGCCCCTAGCCACTGATAAGACCCAGGTCATCCCATCTCTGTGCAAGGGGGAGCATCCCCTCAGGCTAAATCAGTCTCAGAGGGGTCCAGCCCTGGGGGGGGGAAAAAAAACCATGATCCCACCAGGGCGTGCCAGCATTCCCTCATAGCTGGAAATGGGCCTCTGGGAAGGCTCAAATCCAGGCCCATCTGCCTCCTGCCCCCTGCATAGATCTGGGCACTGGTCTGTGCAAGGGTTTGGGCAGCTTTCCTTTGCATTTGGACCTGTCCATCTACCAGGAGTTCATAAGAGTGAAGCTTGCTTTTACCTCCCTCACACACAGGGCAGAACCTGGCCAGGTATATAAATGAACAGATCTAATGCCACTGAACATGGGCCAAGTATGCAGTGTGAAGGAAGTTCTCAGTGCTTACAAAGTGGCTGTTGCTACAGCCCACTGATTTAGGTCCTGCTTTGTACTGGGGGGTGGGAAAGCCTGATATTCTCCACTGCAGATTCTGATTCCTAGTAATGCATGACAATTAAGTTCGAAATGTTCATTTCTCAAATGAGTTATTCCTGCTGAAGTCCTAACTTTTCCTATATGGCTGTGTCCATCAGGCTGACTGACCTAAGTACACTAACACCAACTTCAAGTAAGTAATCTAATAGGACTATGGTAATATTGGAATGATATTGTAGTCATGATGGGTCAGGAAATATGCAAGAAGTAAGGATTTCTGTGAGTGATATCTTTTACTGGATGTCTCATCCCAACCATGCAGGTGGTCCAATAAAAATCCTTGTTTCCCTATCAGGATGATATGATTTATATACAGTTAAATAAAGAATTGGGCACTAAATTATAGAAAACCAAGTCCAGCCTAGCCATCAGATTAAGCACAGCTGAAGACAGAGAAGACAAGCAAAGTACTACTGATCCCAAATTATAATAGTGTGAACTGGAGGAAAGGAGAGAGTTTGATGGTGTGCTGCTGCATGTCCACCTAATACAAACACTGGCTTCCCTGGTTTAATTCTGCTTTACAATAAATAGTCTTGAAGTTCCTGTGTGTGCTTTTTCTATGCATTTGTAGCTAAAATGGAGCTTTCATTTTCTTTGAATAAATCATTTTTAAAATAGCTCCCTTGTTTAAATCATTGATTTGTATGCAGGTACTGGTCATATAATCAATCCAACAAAATAATAGTAAGGTGCAGGCCATATATCTGTTTATATTTATGAGTACAAATCCCTGAATCCTACAGGGTGAGATTGGGGAGGGAGGTCTGTGGTGTTTCAGTGGCAGCTTGCACTGCAATCCTCAGAAAGCCAATCAGTAAGACTTTATGATGTGATATTGGCTATTAGTCAACTGGTGTGAAGCCTGGCTTTCATTGAAGAAGATTACAATTTATCTTCATGGTGTTAACCCAGATTGCAGAAAACCTCTTCCCCCCTTCCACTGGCTGCTTGATGACAAGCAAAATAACCAGCACTTTTTTTTCATTATCTTTGACCATCACACAAGGAACAAGCCTGCTCAGTCCGTGTGTTGGCAGGAAAATTTTTCTAGGAGTCTCATAAAGCTGAGTTAAACAGTGTCATGTACAGCAAGGTTAATTCACAACATTAAAATTGTTGTTTACTTCAACATAGTATCCTGCAAAGCTAAATAAGCAAATAATTTTAAAGCACTTAAGATTATGTATCAGAACAGCAGATGCTCCTCACATGCAAATGCCAAGTAGCATCCATAGTGGCTCAGAGAAGCATATAATAAATACCTCCAAAATCAATCCTGGTCTCTTAAGTGAGTATTTTGCTGGCATATCTTTCAGAAGTCCCTGGAGTTTGTTCAGTTGAGAGCTAGCTTTTGGTCCATGTGCAGTTAGCTCAGCTGCTGTGGAGCACCTGTAAACTTTCAGCTTGGTGTCATCAAATGCTGGTGTCACTGAATCTTCACATGGTGAAGTGTTGATTGAAAAAGAAAAAAGTGCATAAAGCAGCAGTTGCAGGAAGCAGCTTGTTTAAGCAACCAAGGACTGCTACTGTCAAGATGCAAGTATAAATAAACAACTTTCTAACATGGGTTCATCTGGACCGCAGCACAATTAGAGCAAAAATAATAGCTAATGCTCACACAGGGAGGATCTAAATGCAAAACCATCCAAGTCATCATACAATCAGAAACCCTATGGGGGAGCTCAGATTTGAAATAACAAGTGTACTGCTAGTCCAGGGTATGCTTTAATAGTAAAAAATTGTAACTCAACAAACTCCAGCAGGTGTAATCGTTCCCTCACTTTTTATCCCTAAAAGTTCTAATCTTCTCTCATAAGGCTCTCCATTCCTTTTAACCATCTTAGTAGCTATTCTCTGAACCCGTTCCAGTTTAAGTTAATTTTTTTTGAACGGGGTGGTAATCAGCAATGCCCAGTATTCTAAATGGGGTTTTACCAATGGCTGGTATTAGCGTCTCTTTGTTTCTGCTGAATATTCTTCACATAATACACCTTAGGATTGCACTAGACTTTTTCACAGCTGTAGTAAGCTGGAAGTTCAAGTTCAGGCTATGATCAAACAATACACCTGGGTCCCTCTCTCTTTCTCAGTTGTCTTCAGTCTCAAACCCCCTATCTTATAGGCATTTTACAGTCCTAGTCCATGCCTTTGCACTCTATACTATTAAACTTAATTATATTCCACAAACCTCCTATATATTTACCAAGTCATGTTCTATATTAGCATTAACATTCTTACCTTAGTGTTATCCACAACTTCCACGAGGATATGTCTAGTTCCAGTATAGAGGATGCTGATGAAATGTTAAACAGAATAGGTCCTAAAACCAGTCTCTGAGGAACAACACTCAACCACTCTTCAGTCAGATAACTCATCTTTCAACATAACCAACTGTAATCTCCTTTTGAGACAATGCTTTACCCGCTTCACAATTGTAGCATTAATCCCAATTCTCTGTTAACCATGAGGCATGGTGTTAAAGCTTTTGCTTAACATGAGATAAATTAAATCCATAACAGCACACTTTTCCAAATCTGTTGTTGCATCACAGAGGGATATTAAATTAGTCTAATGTGATCATCTCTGAATAAATTCAGTTCTGGTTTCCATTTACTTCCATGGCTTTCAGTGTTCTTTCCTTCAGTATCTGTTTTAAGACTTTACCTACTATTGAAGTCATGTTAATAAGTAAGTCCCTCTTTCTCTATGTTTTTTATAAATAGACAGAATTTCCTATTTTTCAGTCATGAGATACTACCCCTGACTTGACATGTTTTAGTTAGTGAAGAACAGTGAATAAGAAGTGCTATTCTGTATGCAGATTTCTTCATTATTCTAGGAAGGTGATTAGCTAGATTCCACAGTTCTGTGACAGTAACCAGTCTAAGTTTTGCTTCCATATCAGATGTGATGATGAACTTTTCAAAAAGTGTACATAAAACTGCAAGTCCTGATGCTTAGGATGGAGAATGACAACATGCACTGTGAAGATGCCACTGCTGTACAGCTGGTAGACACAGAATGCTGTGCACGTACAAATCCTGTCTCAGCCTCTGTGACCTGAGGTGCAAAGAATCATTGCAGATACAAGTTCAATCCAATAGGTAGCGCTTGGTAGTGCTAGGATCTCAGAATCCCACAGCTTTCCTACACAGGCAGCCTGGACTTATCCTTTTGTGACCAAAGAATTTTTCAGTATTTACCCTCAGCTTTCCAAAGTGTTAAACTGAACATATCATAATAGGAAGCTGCAGAAAAATGTGCCTTTATATAGCTGCAGATGTGTAATTTCAGGATCATGCAATTATAAACAATCCTCAGATTAAAAAAAAAAAACAGAACAATTGAATGGTAGCTAGTTACCTGTCTGACTGCCTGCCGAGGCTGATACTGTGAAGTAATCAGGTGGTTTTTTGTATAGGTCAAAATCTAGGTGTCGTTTGTCCCAACTCCATGCGTCTCGATTCACCACTGGTTCCAAAAAGTTAGCAAACAGCCTGTTCTCCTGCCAGTTGTAAATGAAAGTTACATTTCTTTAAGAAGTTGTTTTGCTGCTAACAGAAAGTAGTCATAAAAAAATCATGTCAGGACCTGAAGGGAAGGAGAGGGATTAAAGCTTCCTTGTCAAGGTACTAATCTAAGTACCATACTACTTTACTTGGACAGAACACTGTTTCTGACTCCCCTCTTTCTGGGTTGCCTTTCAAATTATTATTATTGATTCACAGTAAGACTAGCCTCGATAGACTATAATATAATATGTATCAATACAGAGAGCTGGCATCGTCTAGATGAGATAGAGAGAGACCATGTTTTATAAATAGCTAGCAAGGAATTGTTTAACTACATATGAGCTTTCTCTGTACATTAAGAAAAGGACTTTGCCATGTGTCTTGATACAGCTATTGAGCTAGTTTTAGGGCATGATCTATCAGTCTGAATGAAGGACTCTTTTGGTGACTTACAGTTGATGAACTGATATCTCTGGCACAATTTCCTAATTTGCAGGACTCTCATTGAATAGATATAGTCCAGAATTTAGCAGGTTAATGTCTGACAGAGAAAAAAAATCAGAGCTTCTTAGTATAAGAGCTGGGCCAGAAAGTAAAGAGTTAAACAGTAGTTCAAGAACATACTGCCTGAGGGTTTAGCTTTTCTTAAGGGGTGGTAGATTGCACTTGGTGACCTAAAAAAGAGGTAGGGCACTCTCTGCTTTAATTCTTCTGTTTCACAGTACTGCAAGTTTCAGAATCTTTTCCTACTTGACTAGATTCTCAGAAAGGTAGTAACACCTAATTATAGTGTTCCTGTGGATTAAGAAAGCTTAATTGTCCTCTGGAAAGGAAATGGGAACTTGAAAAATGAAGTGAACCCCCTCTTCCACTTTACCTCCTGATTACAGCCACAGAAATCCAGCCAGCCATGAAAAGAGAGAGAGGATTTGATTTATTAAAATGCGTATCTTGGCTTAGTAGCTGGAAAGCACTTTTAGTAATTAAGGCAGCAGAATAAAAATAGAGCGCCTTAATGGTGTGCCAGGAGGACCAGTAAAACACTGTGGGACAGAGGAACTTATTCTACAAAATGGCATTTCCATAAGTGAAAGGAAAAAAGGAGGCTTAAGCAGACAGGTTGAATTTATAGAGTGAAGGGGAGTGCTTTCAGAGTTCCCAGCTCTTTGGAGAGACATTCCTTTTATGTCTGACAAGTGGTGGATGTTTTAAAAGCTGAGGTGTACTTGAGACTGTCAGCATTTCAGTGAGAAAGAGCTCATTTGTTATGGTCTGATACCTGCCACAGAAAATTTCAAGTTTAGCAGCAAATATTCTTCATCTCCATAGAGGGAGGGAAATCATTTTGATGGCAGCTAACTTGATGCATGGAGCTTGAAAGCAGGTGGCAGTTTTAGAAGAGTTGGATTCCACACCCCCAGTCCTTTGATTTAAAAACCCCCCCAAAACATCCTGACTTCTGGGGAAACAAAATCCTGCAGGAAGTTAGTGATTAATATTTTTAACATCACGATAAGTGTAGGCCAGTAATTTTTGATAATAGAGAGCAACTTTACATGGCTTTACGTACTTGACTGTCATTTATTTTTGTAAAGCATTTTAAAGCAGGAAAATGTAAGGACTAACCAAGAATATATCACACAAAACCACCACATAATTGAGACTAACAAACCTATCTGTCAGTGTCTCATGGAGGCAAAATTACTGCACCAGCTGTTGATAACATTGCGAAGAGATGTCACTAAACAACATTTTAAAAAGTTATGTAGGCCCAATGAAGAATCCTAGATATAGAGCTGAAAGATAGACAGCAACAGACTGCTCTGCTAATGGAATATGAAACTTGCTGGACAGTTCTCAGCCCAGCACACTGGGGTACAAGAGGCCTCACCTGATATAGAAAATTAACACTTATATGTGATACACACAATGCCTTCCCACTGGTGTACAAAGGACAAATCTCAAGAGGAGATGTGAGAACTGAGTACCTCTGAAAACCTGGACACTGCAGTTAGCTACATAAAATGAGAACTAAGCTTTTTCATAAACTGCCTCCAATTGTAAATATGGAACACTTATCCAATCCTGACCTGAAGAGCCCACCTGTGCTAACTGATGTTGATCATGCATGGGCATATTTATTATCATACCTCTCTAGAAATTCAGTTCGACTTGTGGTGGATAAATCCACTACCTATAAGCACCAAGACCTAATTTTAGGTGGACTTCTTAGAAAGAGCTACCTTTTTCTCAGATAAGGAAACAATTCCTTTCAATCCATCTTCTCCCTCAGTAAGCCTCATGTTATATCTTCATCAGTCCTCATGCAACCTGATAACATGCAACTGAGTACAAACTCAATAAAATCTTTAAGGAAACTATATGGACTCTAAGAACTTTAGCTCCCCAGAGAATGACATTTCAAGATACCTTGTTCAATTCGGCTTTTGAGAAGATGAAAAAAAAGGAACAAACAAAAGTTGCAAGTGTATGAAGTAGCGCTGTATCAAAATCAGGTTGCTTCAATCAATTTTATGTTTTTTGCTCCACTATGTAGAAGACATGAATTGCAAATTAGGCAAGCCACTATCATTTTTCATTGCTTAAATTCAGAAATTTGGGCTATAGCTTACTGTTCAAGTATTGTGAATGTGCATCCTAATTTCTTTTCAGTTGGCTGGCACTGGCTTAGAACTTGCTTTAGTGTTGCTTATGCTGGGACTATGTGCTGCCTTTTCCTTTTTCACCATGTCAGTAAGTGCCAGCAGTCAGTACAATGTACCGATTGACTCTTGTTCCCAGGCTGAGCATTGTGTTCTTCCTTCTTTTTTTCAATTGTTCCATGGTTCTTGTGCCAATCAACTGCTCCTTCTCCTGCTCATTTCTTTCAGTCTGTCAGTTTTTATCTGGGGATGGTCAAATGTGTTGCCATTTATTTCATCTTCTCAGTGGGAGATGCTGACAATTATATTGTATGTCCTGGCTGCTGCTGGTCCTAATCAGTTTGTCTTTGCTGTGTTGGAAGGTACATTCTACTACAGTGTGTATCAGCAGAAAACATTGTGGTCATATAAGCTTTTTTATTTTAGTAGCACTGTGGTATAGATGGAAACTTACAATGGGCATTACATTTGTTCTATGTTGTGTTCAAAAAAATTCTGAAAACCAACTGATCCTCTATGAAAAACCTCTATTCCCTTTCTCCTCACCTCACCACCTCAAATAATCCTTGTGTATTTTATCTAACAGAAGATTGTATATTTGTTTTAGTTTGTAGGTTGGATAAGTCTGTTTGTGCCAGGGATGACTAAATTGGTCCTGCTGACAGTCCAATAAAATGACAGCATAAAAAACATCAAGAAAAACAGAAAGAAGAACCTGAAGAATAGAAATGAACAGGCAGAAAGGAGGAAAAAAGGAAAACAGAGTAGATGACTGTGTAGAGAAACAGGCTATGAGAGAAGTGTGGTGTTGAAACAAAATGACAGAGTGGGCGCACCTACACATTGCCTTATGTTGCTGTATGTATAGGGCATGCTACAGCGATGAACCAATTGTGAGTCTACATCTGATCAGCAGCTACATCGCTGTACTGGCATGCTCCCCCATTTTAGCATGCTGCTATGGTGGCATAGCAGTGAAACCTAACTACAAAAGGAAGTACTAAAGCACAGTGCTATAGAAACTTCACCATATGGTGATGTGTAGATGTGCCCAGCGCATATGAAAAATACAGAAGTAGAAGGCACAGAAAAGGAGTTGAATAGGAATAATAATAGGAGTAATATAGGGTTCTGGCCCAGAACTAAGGTTCCTAGATGCCATGGTAATATGAAATAATTATCAGAAATAGGAAACAAGTTAGAAAAAAAAAAAAGGAAAGTTGCAAGAATCTGTACAGTAGGAAACACTCCTGTGACATTTTAGGCTTGGGGAGACATTAATGTTATCACAGGATTGGAATAAGAGAAATGTTATGCCCAGTCCCCAAAATCATATGCTCCACCCATGCCAGAAGCACATGAAAGAACATGTTTTCTGGGATCAGGGATAAAAGTCCTCTGATCTCAGCTGCACAACTTCTAGTGTATGGAGTCCAACTTTGGGACCTGCTTCTGCTGGCAACTTGAAAACCAAGCTGTACAGCTGGGCACAGAGAAGACTTTACGGCAGGCTGCACGCCTACTTTTTAAATATCTGGAGGTGCTGTGAGCCTGACACCAGGAAGCTTCCCTCTAATCTCAGGGTTATGCACCCCAGGACCTTAAACCTGGGATCCAGCTGCACACCCTGGCTTTCCAGGGGTTTGACATGGGGAAGGCCCTTCTTCATTTTGGGCTAATGGCACCTTAGGATTTTTAAAGAGGTTTGTGTAGCCCAGCTACACCACTGCCTTCTGAACATGTCAGTTCCTCCCCAGCTGGCATGTTCAAGGGCAAGCATGTAACTAGACTGCATGCACTGCTCCCAGATGCCTACATACCACAAAATGAAGCATGATACAACCCAGTCACAAAGATTTTCCACATTACATACAATAAATGTAATGTCCGCCAGGGGTCTTTATTGTCACATTTAAGAACAGTACAAGCTAAAGATGTTTCTTCAAAACAGTTTCATGTCGTGCAGTGGCTGAGAGAAGTTTTAATTTAAGTTGGAAAAACTTTTAAAACGAGTGTGTGGAGTACTGATGTTTTATCTAACTACTGGCAAACACATTACTATCCTGATAGCCTTCTGAAGAAATACTTAAGCACATATTCACAACCATATGTATTGGGGGTGTGCAAAATGGGTCTTATTCAATTCTGATTTGGATTCAGCCTGAATTGGGGACAGTGATTTTATTCAGATCACTGTCCCCGATTCAATTTGTCTGAATCCGAATCTGACGATTCGATGCTGATTCAAAGACTCAGCAATTCAGCCATAGACACAGCTTTAAATGTTTTTTATATATACCTCGAGGTACCAGGCACAGCTTGGAGCATCCCATGGGAGTGCGGAGTAGGGGGACCCTGCATGCACAGTAGTGAACCTGGAAGTGGATTGGAAGTATTTCTGGTCCACTTCCAGGTCCACTGGGGAGCATGCAGGGAGCCCTGTGGCCCCCGGCTAATTGATAGGCCACAGGAGACCCCAGACCCCCCCGCCCCAGACCCAGGAGGCACCAGTTGCCTGGTCAGGAGGGGTGCGGGGGGTCCCCCAGCACGCTCCCTGGCAGACCTGGAAATGGACTGGAAGTACTTCTGGTCCACTTCTAGGTCTGCTGCCAAGCAAGCTGGGGACCCCAATGCACTCCTGTGGGATGCTCCATCTGCCCCAGCATTGCAGCATTGATGAGCTGCCTGGTATCTTGAGGTATGTAGAAAAAACATTTAAAGATATGTCTATGTCCAAATCCCTGAATCTTTCCAAATCTCTCCAAATCGATTAGGTTTCTGATTCAATTTGGAGAGATTAAAGGATCTCTTGATTCATTTCGGATTCAGAGATTCAGTCACTGAATCAGGCTGAATCTCCGCTGAATCAAATCAGGGACTGAAGCGTCACACAGCCCTAATATATATCCTCCAGTTGACAATATATACTGTTCATCCATCTCTATGTATGTATTATTTCTAATCAAACAGCTTCTTTAATTTGGACTCAGGTTAATTAGAGGCCAGGTAAATAGTAGATATGAGGTTATTTAAACCTCATTTCAAAGATGTGGTCTTAAAGAAAAGCAAGGACATAAACTCAGACATTTTGATCAATGATAACCATACTACTGTTGTGTAGCTGAACCCAGTTCCTGCTCTTCTGTTTCCTCTTAAGTGTGAAGTCCAGTATCAGGGACTTCGCAGAGAAGGAGGGTGGGATATGAGATGTGCTTTTAGACAACGCATCTCAAAGAACGCCAGTGACTGATAAGTAAAGTTTCTTTCATAGGATCATAGAAAATGAGGGTTGTAGTTCAACCACCTGCTCAAAGAAGGATCAGCCCTAACTGCATCATCCCAGCCAAGGCTTGGTCTAGCCAGGTCTTAAAAACCTCCAAAGATGGAGTCTCTCTTGGTAACCTGTGCCAGTGCTTTACTATCCTTCTCATGAGGGAATTATTTCTTATATCTAACCTAGACTTCCCTTGCTGCAACCTGGGACCATTGATCCTTGTTCTGTCATCTGCCACCACTGAGAACAATCTAGTTCCATCCTTTTTGAAACCACCCTTTAGGTATTTGAAGAGTGCTATTAAATCCCCTCAGTTTTCTCTTTTCCAGACTAAATAAGCCCAGTTTACTCAGCCTCTCCTCAGAAGTCATGTACCCCAACCACTGAACCATTTTTGCTGCCCTCTGCTGGATTCTCTCCAATTTGGCTACATCCTTTCTGTACTGGGGTGTCCCAAAACTGGACACAGTACTTCAGGTGTGACCTCATCAGGCATGTCCAGATGAGCGTGCACATGCACTCTGCGGCACCTCAAAGGCTTTTGAGGTGCCACAAAACACACACAGTGCACATGAAAGGGTTCTCTGCACTGCATATTTGCAGCATGAAGGCAAAATTAGATACTGGGAACACCCAGTATCTAAAAAAAAATGCAGCAAAAAAAAGCAGGATGGTGCACATGACTGCAGCATGTGCTGTCCAAAACCAAGCTTTGGCTGCCAGCCAGGCTCCACAAGCCTGCATCACTGCTGCTGTAGGCCCTCAGGACTCCAGTTAAGGCTGCTGGGGCCAGCCCAGATGCTGGCCCCAGCCTCCCCTACCCCACCCAGGGCAATCTGCCACACTCCAAAATGCATGTGCAGGGGCATTGCCTGGGGACAAGTAGCTATTTGCCTCTGGGAAATGCATGTGAGTGCTCATCTAGACATGCTTACCAGTGCCAAATAGAGGGGAATAATCTTTTCCCTTGATCTGCTGGCAACGATCCTACTAATTTAGCCCAGTATGCCATTAGCTTTCTTTGCAACAAGGATATACTGTTGGCTCATATCAAGCTTATTGTCCATTATAACCCCCAGATCCTTTTTGGTAGAGCTGCTTCTTAGCCAGTCAGTCCCCAGCCTGTACCAGTGCAGTACTTATCCATAAGTACATCTTTACTGTGGGTGATTCCAAAGCAGTACCCACATTACACGAGATAGGACTGATGTACTAAATGCAACATCTGCCTAGGAGTTAGTCAGCTTAACACAGTTTAACACAGTCCAACATGCAAGTGGACCTCTTGGCTAACAGATCAACAGCCTTGGAGACCTTCTGGAAATCTTGGTTCTAAACAGGGAGAAGTACCAATGTGGCAACACCTCAACTTTCAAAGAGTTGAGGTTTTGGCCCCCACCAAACACATGAGTGCTAAGTTCAGGTCTTCAGTGAGGAACAGGTATGTTTAGTAGAGGGAATTTTTCAGTGAAGTCTTTGAGAATCCTAAGTACTCCTAACATGAGAGATGGCTGTTCTTTGGAAGATCCTAAGCTAAGGGCAACCAGGTACCCTTTGCCTAAACTAATGGATAAGTAAATAAGCTTTAGCCCTTGCAGATAATCCATTATCATTATAACTCAGATGGAAATCTCATGCAGAGAAAAAAACAACTCTGTAACACTAGCTTCAGATTCTGGTCCCCTTGGCTGGTAAGTAAATCTAAATCAAATCTGGGTGTCTGGATTGTACACCCTCCTTCCATCCTAAGCAAACAGGTTCAGAAACAGGTACATAGCACTGTGTCTCTTCACTGACATATTCAGAAACCTGTGGTACCAAACCTGTTTTAGCTTTGTAAAACAGTCACTGGATTAAAAGGACACACTGATGGTTTCCCAACCATAGGCTAAGAAAAAACACTGGGATGAGATCCCAGGCTGATACCTTTTCTGGAGCAAAACAACTAGTATTTTTTATTGCTGTCTAAGATGAATAGAGTTACTATTAGCTATCCCTAAGCAGTGAGTATGTATGGGAGAAGCAAGTTCTTGATTTGATTACTCATCATTAAGTGACATGAACTGCCGAAACAATCCACTTCAATATTCAGAAGCCTCAAAAGATGCTCCATGTACCAAGAGATTCTTTGATGGAAGAGGTAGCAGTTTCATAGATAATGTTAGGACCACATGGCTAGCAGCCAGCCAGCATGGGCCACAGTCTACCCCAGCTGGTACCAGTAAAACATTAGCTAGATGAGCAATACCTCACACAGCTGCAGGATTGGCTGAGAATAGTATTGTTTGTACACATGATGGTTGTCACGATTAGCACGTGATGAAAATGTCATTTGTGTGACTTAATGACATCACACATTACACATGCCCCTGTTTTGGGGTTTTAGATAACTTTGCATCATTACAAATTAAACTACATCCCACTGTAGTTTAGTTAGCAGCATTGCATTTTCCAGCCACGGGAGAAGTGGGTAGACTCCGCAGAAAAAAAGGATCGGGCCCCT
The DNA here is from genome assembly GCA_030014935.1 of Caiman crocodilus. Lineage (NCBI taxonomy): Eukaryota > Metazoa > Chordata > Crocodylia > Alligatoridae > Caiman > Caiman crocodilus. The sequence continues at coordinate 28,764,046 of JAGPOW010003182.1, forward strand.
CGCCACTTCTGCTTTCATCAAGCTCCTGTGGCTGACAGGACACCTGGGACCTTCTGGGAACAGGCTGGCTTACCCCTGGGACAGTGCAGGAAGGGAACAGGAGAGCTGCTGGTTTTTCTTGGCAGTCAGAGAAGGCAGCGGGGATGGTGTATGGATCCACCTGAGTAGGCTGCTAGCTGGCTGGGTGCTGCCCCAGCTCGGAGGTGCCTGATTCAACACTTCCCCAAGCCTGCTGGCAACACTTCCAGTGCCCTGTACACCATCCTTGCCCAAGCAGCCCCACTCTCTGTGAATTGTCCTCGCTGCCTTCTCCAGCCACCAGCATACCCAGCTGCCCTCCTGCCACCTCCCCATGCTACCCCAGGGGCAAGCCAGACCATTTCCAGGGTGGCCCCAGGCATCCTGCTGGCTACAGGAGCTTGCTGAAGGCAGAAGCAGTGAAGGGCCCAGTCTTTTTTTTTTT
>JAGPOW010003182.1:28764608-28781909 GCA_030014935.1 Caiman crocodilus
TTTTTTTTTTTCAGTGGGGCCTGCCCACCTCTCACGAGGCTGGGGGTGAGCCGCTGGCAGGCTGAGCAGCCCCTGAGCTGTGGGGAGCCCTGGTCTTTCCCTCTGAAGTGGTGGCATCCCCTGGGGCCACCTGGGCAGGCTGAGTGCTGCCCCAACCCAGGACTGGGGGACAGCTGGATCAGGCTCAGTGCTTCCTCCAAGCTGGGACAGCACCCAGCCCCCTAGCAACTCACCCAGACAGCCCCAGGGGGCACTGCCACTATGGAAGGAAGGACTGGGGCCCCCTGCAGCTCAGGGTTGCTCAGCCTTCTGGCAGCTCACTCCCTGGCCTCTGCAGGGTCTGGTTCCGAGCAACAACAACAAAAGGATCGAGCTCATCGCCATAACACGACAGAAAAATTGAAAAGTTGGGTTTCAATTAAAAACCCACCATTTCAATTTAAGGACATAGAATAAAACCCATGAGGACTAAACATCCATCATATGTACAAGCACCCCAGAAGTTTAGGTATTTAAAACTGCACCTGACACTAACACACCAATGGGTCAACAATGACGCCTGGAGCTGCTGCTCCAAACCCCTCTCCAGACCACCAGTTTGCATCTCAGTTCCTGTTTTTGGCTTCTCACTTTTGGTTTGTGTCTTGGTTCTGGATCCTGGTGCTTACTATTTGGCAGGACTGATTATGCCCAGTCTGTAACAGATGCATCACCTCCCCCCATAAAGAGAAAGACTTCACATTAAAAGATTCTTCTAAGGTAATTCAATGGAGATGTTCTTTCATCACAAGTTTATAGTTAAAAAAAGCATCACAAGTTTAAATAAAATCCCCATGGCATGCTAAATAGTGCTTGTCTGCATGGAAATGTGGGTAAGCATTACTCTGTACAGCATGCTAAAAATCAAGAAGTCTTTGCAAAATAGATTTCTAATGTTTTTCCAGAGAATTAATGCTGCACAGACTTTCTTTATCAATTATACAATCTTTTCCATTCTAAGTCTCTTCACATATGATCTCCTGATTTCTCATGCTTTGCTAGGATAGCCTATATGTTTTCCTAGTCCTTGACAATTCCAAGCTAAAGAAAAATCTCTCAAGATAAACAACTTAGAGCAGACGTGGTAAACAGAATCAGCTGAGATTCTGAACGGAAAACAGTCTTGTTTTGTGTTTTCCATCTGAAAGCTTGCATGAGAAATAGGAAGTTGAACATTTTATTTCAGTCCTATCCAAGGGAAAAGTATTTCAGTTCGTTGGCAATATCCCTGGGTGGTGAGCTCCACGGCTGGGTCTGACTCGGGTCCCTTTCCATGTCCCTGCTCTTGATGCTGTGACCTTGGTCCCGTCCTGCTTTTTATTTTACTTTGGCCTAAGAAATCAGTTGCTACTCTCTCAGTAGCCTTCCTCTAGGCAGGGCGTATTGTTTGTTCATGGTGGGCAGAGGCCCACAGGCTCTTCATGTGCGGGGAAGGTGCATGGCCAGGATGGAGCTTCCTGATCCTATTACTTCTGTAGAGCAGTCGAACATTAGCTCAACACATTGTGTAGTACAAGCTGGAGAAAGTTAGAGAAGTCCTAGCTTTGCTACACTACAGGTGTTTGTACACATGATGAAAATTGGCCATTTTTGTGGTTTAATAGTGTCACTCTGTACATGTGCTAGGGTTTTTATGATTTAAATGAGTTTGCTACATAGCCAACTAAACAACATCCACGTTTTTCAAAGTAGCTATTTGTTAGGTCTGTGTGAAGAGGTCAGTATTTGATCTGGATTTGGGGGACAGTGATTCGAACCACTGTTCCACATTGATTTGGTCAAATTGGATTAGAAAGATTCGGCACTGATTCTGTGTGATTCGGTGATTCGACCGTAGACTATAATGGGGAAAATCACTAAAATACCTATAACTTTGTCATTATTTTGCAGAATTGTATGAAAACAGCAGGGATAGTAGCCCCCCTCTGAGGGCATGAAGCCTGCCAAGTTTCAAGGAGATACATGCAGGGGTTTCTGTGAAACTGTACCTCAAACTATTGAAAGCAAAACTTGTGTCATTTGTATGTGTTAATTGGGTTTCTGGTTGTAGCCTTGTTGGTCTAAGGAATAGGCAGGCAAGATTCTTTGAATACATGTGATACCTTTTATTAAATCAACTAAATTGTGGGAGAAATATATCTTGGCAAGCTTTCAGATTTAAAAATCCTTCGACAGGCTGAGGAAGTATCTTCAGTTGGTGTGTGTGCTCTGCCTGGATGGAATGAATAATAAAGAAGTCAGAGGCTGGTTATGCAGGCAAGAAAGCCAGTCAGTGAAAATGTAAATTTGAGGCATCAGGGGGTGAGAGACAGGCTGGGAGAGGGGAAGGAGGATGTAACCGGTAAAAATGGAGAGGTACCTGGGGAGTAAGGTATCAGGCAGGTTATAGTGTGTCATAAATCTAATGTCTATATTGAGTCCATGAGTTTTTGTATTGAGCAGGTTGACAAAATGATGCTCATAGGCTCATCTATGAAAAGTATTTTGTAAATTCAAACAAATACTGAACATGGATAACCTCATCACCAGAAGCAACTTCCTACAGCCCAAAACCTACCAAATGGATCCAGACCATGCCATGATGAGAAATGCAAAACCTGCCAACATATCTCCAGTACCCCCACAATTACTACATCCCACAACAGAACCATCACCATTCCTGGATCTTACAGCTGTACCTCCAGAAACGTTATATATCTCATCCAGTGCACCAAATGCCCTGATGGAAAATATGTAGGAGAGACCAAACAACAAAGGCACACCAGAAGGAATGCACACTGGATATCTTTTAAAGACAAGAACACCCAATTACCAGTGGAGCACATTTCTCACAAGAAAACTACTCTGTCTCCCATCTCTCAGTCCTGATCCTCAAAGGGAATTTACAAAAAACCTTCTATATACAAGCCTATGAACTTCAGTTCATAAATCTACTGGATATAAAAAATCATGGACTCAATATAGACATTGGATTTATAACATACTATAACCTTCCTGGCATCTGACTCCTCAGGTATCTCTCCACTTTTACCTGCTACATTCCTCCCACTCTCTCTCCCAGCCTGTCTCTCACCCCCTAACAGCTCAATTTACATTTTCTGGCTTCCTTACTCATTCCATCCAGGAAGAGCATACACACCAATTGCAAATGATTCCTCAGCCTAATGAAGGGTTTTTAAACCTGAAAGCTTGCCAAGATATACTTCTCCAACTATTCAGTTGGTCTAATAAAAGATGTCATATTGACCCAAAGAACCTTGTCTGCCTTGTGTGTATTAAGGCAGAGCAGGATGAATGCAGCAGGAATGGTAGCCTGTAACAGGGGGCCTTCCTGGTGCTGGTTAGATCTCAGCCTGCCCACCTGTTTCTGGGCCAGCTTCCCGCCCCCTTTTCCTGCCATGCCTTGATGAAATACTGATTCAGATGTTAACCAGGTGGGAGGCTGCCCCTTTAGGTCCCTGATGTCTAGGGGCGACATCTGTTCCATGACTGTACATTCCCTGCATTATGGCCCATGCCTTGCAGATGGCTTTCGCCAGCCAGGACTGTGCATGCATATGGTAGTTGGAGGTTATCAGGCGCCTTCTACCCACCTTTCACCAGGGAAGTTAGCGGTCCTGGCATTTCCTGGGGCTGCCATGCCACTGGCAGTCTCACCAGGCCTCCCTGCCCTGGCAGGGTGCAGTTTTTAGGTCATGCCCAGGACCTGGGGTCTCTACTTTCCCCATAGCCCCAGTCCATATCTCCAAGTTGTCCTGGCATGGGAGCTCAGCAAGGAGATGTTCTTCTTCTGCTGGCTGGCAAAAAACTAAACTGCCACCTCCAGCTCTGAGTGCAGGGCATTAAATGGTTGTGAAAGGAAATAGGTGTGGAGTGAGGAGGGCAGCACTTACTTCAGGTGGAGTTTGGGCAACCCCAGCAGCAGGAGGTTCGCCTTTAGGACCATGAGCTGCTCCACCAAACCAGAGTCCAAGAGGGTGTGGGGGGTGTCACAAGATATGGCTGCAGGTTGCCCAATAGGACAAGGCGTCGCATTGCAGTGGCTCCACATCCTCAGTGAGATACGGAGCCACCAAGGCCTCCATGCTACCTGCTGGATGGGTGAGTCTGGTGCCTCTGAACCCCAACGTGGAAGCCATGCCCTTGGCCCACATTGGTGGAGGAGATTGGCTGGTGCTTGGAGTGCTGCCACGAGACAGTGGATCCCCATCTTCCATGTCTCTCTGCCCTTCTGCCTCCCTGACCCTGTTCACCAGCACCTCTGTCCAATGATCAAGGGTTTTGCTGCTGCGGATGCTCCCCTTCAACTTTGGGTCACACATGCCCACCAGCACATGGACCATACGGGACTGCAACAGATCCAGATGTTTTTTGATGCCCTCCTTCAGCTTCTTCACCAGTGCCTGCACCTCTGGTGAAAGTGGCTTGCCCCAGGCAGGAACATCGATCCCCTGGAACGTGTCCATTTCATTCTTAAGCTCCTTCACTATGGGGATTACCTGGCTAAGGAGGGCGTCACCAGTGCTGAGTCTCTTGGTAGCCTCGAGGAATGGCTTGAGGACCATCAAGACCTGGGGGGTGGTATCTCACTCAGTTTTGTTAAGGGGGCTGCTGATCTCAATCTCCCCAAGCGAGGCCATCTCATGGATGGCCTTCTGTTGCTCCACCAGCCTCTTGGGCATCAGGTATGTGGAGTTCCCCTGAGTCTCCAAATCCTGCATGATTTTGTGCTGCGGGATGCTCAGCTTTGCCTGTTTCTCTTGTAGCATCTTGCATGCCCTGGTGCTCCAGTGGAAGTAGCCTGCCACTTTCCTGCGTTTTGCAATAAGCTGTCTGGTCATGGTCACTGGGAACCCTGTCCCCCTCTGTCACTGGGAGCCCTTCCCCCTCCAAGGCATCTCTGACTATGAGGTAGAACTTGCATGTTACACAGATGCCACAAAGTTGCCATCACAGATCACCTTGACAATATTAGCCCCACTGTTGCTGACCATGAGCCTGTGAGTGAGCTCACCCTGCCCAATGAGCCACCCCTGCACCATGTGGTTCATGGCCACCATGATCTCTGTTGCTGTGTGGGACTCAATCATCACCTCTGCTTGAAGGAGAGCCCGCTGATGCCCTGACTGATGCTGAGGGAGAGGTTGGCATGATCTCTTCCCTGGCAGCTCCAGATGTTTGAGTTGAAGTGTAAAGCTAGCTGTGGCCCTGCCTTCTGCAGCTCCTCCCTCAAGTATTCCCTGCATGCCTCATACATGGAGGGCATCACTGCCCTGCTAAAGGTGGTGTGTGTGGACATGTGGTAGGATAAGGCTACGAGTGCCATGAGCTGCCTGAACCCTGGCCACTCAACTAAAGAGAAAGGCTGGTCACCCAGAGCAAGCATCTCCCCAATGCTCTGGGTGACCTTTGCTTGCCCTGGCACCACACCCCCTTTGTGTGTGGTTTTCCTCTACTGGGCCAGGGTGGCCTGCCTCTGCTTCATGGGGACAGTGACTTTGGAGCGAGAGGGGGACTTCTTTTGGGGCACTTTCCCACTGGTGACAGCCTAAGGAGGAACAAGGGCAAGGGGGTGCTGCCTCCTGAGATCCAGCAGCATCACCATGATAGCAAAAGGTTTCACCTCCTTGCTTCAGCTGATCTGCCTTCAGCAGTACTGGCAGGTAACATACCTTGGATCATCTGCCAATTCAAAATGATCCCACACTACTCTAACCCCTCTTCTGGGTTGAGGGTGGGGATCCTGCCTTATCCCCTTCCTTAGCAGCCAGATGCACAACAAGGGGAAGCTAAGCCACCTGTCCCCAGAACCTCTGAGGTGCCTTCCAGAGAAGACCTGCCTCTAGCGGAACTTTGAGGGGCATGGAGCACAAACTCAGATTCCCCTTCCTTCCCCAGAATTTCCCTGGCTATGGCATTCAGCTTCCTGGCTTCCAGATCCAGCTTCTTCTCTGGCACTGGGAGCCTCATAATGGAGCTGAAACTAGAGTGGAGGAGACAGTCATGCTGGTGCTGGTGAATATTTATGGTGTTAGTGGAAGTGGTGCAGGTGAAGGGACAGGTACTGCTCCCACCTCCTTGCTCCCACTGGCAGCAGAAGACACATTGCTGCCAGGAAAGAGGGTGTGTCTATGTTTGGGGGGCAGGGTGAACTTGCAGCTCTCCCCTTACCTCCTGTAGCCCCTCTCCCTCCCCTGCCAAAAGACCTGGCATCTGCCTTTCCATTATGCTTCATAATGTTTGCTGAGCTGGAAAATGTGTGTGTAATATATCTTCTATCTGTTTAGTGTGTGTGTGTGTGTGTGTGTGTGTGTGTGTGTGTGTGTGTGTGTGTGTGTGTGTAATATATGTGCTTTCCTGCATCGTGATGGATGACACAGTGCAAGGGAAAGTACAGTTTTCTTTTTAAAAAGTGAAGGGAAAAAAATAACAAGAATAAATAAGAGGATTTGGGGGGAAGAATAATTTGAAAGGAATGGATTGGATAGGGATAAGTAGAGGGATTTTAGGCAAAGGTAATTAGTAAGGTGTATTCAATCCTTTCCAAGAAGAGACACTAGCAAGAGACTGACCAGGAAGCCAGCCAGTACCTTTCACACGCTGTTGCTTCCAGACAGACATAACAAAAGGAAGAGAAAGGTTTCACACAGAACCTTATATGCTGTTTCTATGTCCCTCCCCCAGAGCACTGTGATTGGTGATTGGAAGGGAACTCAGGGAAAGATCACAGTCACTGGTCAGCTACAGATGTCAATATCAGAGCAGTCTTTTCCCCCTACTCCTCCCTCTCCTCCCTCTTTTCAGTTTCTGATTCTTCGCAAGATTGCCTTCCAAATTGCCAAATCTTTTCTGAATTGATTTGGATGCTTTGAATCGATTTGGAGCTTTTAATCGATTGCCCAATTTGATTCAGATTCGATGATTCAGCTGCTGAATTGGGCCCAATCTTCTCCAAATTTGAACCGGTGATCGAAACTTTGCACACCCCTATTACTTGTAACATTGCAGCCTTTGAGCTCACCTTTCTGCCACAAGAAAGGCAGGCACTGAGGGGCCCAATCCTTTTTTTTTTTTTTTTTTTTTTTTATTGAGCCTGCTCACATCTCCTGTGGCTAGGGGGTGAGCAGCCAGTAGGCTGAGCTGCAAGAGGTCTTGGTCCTGCTGTCTGTGGCGGGCACCACCTGGGGCTCCCCAGGTGGGGTCCTAGCTGCATGTGTGCTGCCCCAGCTTGCAGGCACCATCTGCTGGATCGAACTCTTCCCAGAGCCCGTGAGCTGGAAGCCTGCTGGCTGCTGCTCCCTGTGTGGGCTTGGGGAAGAGCTGGATCTGGCAGGTGCTGCTTGCGAGCTGGGGCAGCACTCATACAGCTAGCACCCTGCCCATGCAGCCTTGGGGGGCATCACTGCTGCAGAGGGAAGAACCAGGCCCACCCAAAGCTCAGGGACTGTGCAGCCTGGAAGCAGCCTGTGCAGGCAGACTCCACTAAGGAAAAGAAAAAGCAGCAAGGGGCCTGATTCTTTTGGGGGTTTTCTGTGGAGCCTGCCCACCTCTTCTGTGGCTGGGGGATGAGATGCTGCAGAGGGCCCCAGTTCTTCCTTCCATGGCAGCAGTGGCCCCCAGGGCAGCACCTACCTACTAGCAGACCACTCAGGCAGCCCTGGGGGAAACCGCTGTTGTGGAGGGAAGGACTAGGTCCCCTCGCAGCTCAGCAGCTGCTCATCCCAAAGACAGCTTGCCCCCCAGCTGTGGGAGATGCAGGCAGGCTCCACAGGGTAAAAAAAAAAGAACTAGGCCCCTCACCATAACAGTGATGGAAGCCCCTAAATTGCAATGGTGTTTTTTTAATCACTGCAGTTAAAAACCCACAGTTTCAATTTAGGGTTAGTTCCATCACATGTACAAGCGGCTTATGACAACACTTCACGTGTGTCAACAGATGGTAGCATTTATAGTGCAGTTAATGCATTCTGGGTGCAATAAGACCCTAAGTGTCCTAGGTCTCTGCTCCTAAGATTTCTTCTACATTAAAAAGCCATTGGCTAAACAACTAAAAGAATTGTGGCTGCAGAGATTGCTTTGAGGTGGGTTGCAAAATTACTGGACTACCAAGTCAGGCCCCCCCTTGTACCTTCTCTTTTTGGTCACATAAATCTTCCTGTTGGGCCTGCAGTGGCACGTCTTTCAGAGGAGGCTGGAAAAACACATCCCTAAAGTACTATGTATCGTCACACTCAAGACAGTTGTGGGGGAGGGGCGGAGGCTTAGGTTATGGATTCTGGTCTGTATTTTGCTGATGTCCTATGCATTTCATCTTTTAAACATTATTGGCTAAACCGCTTAAATAATTCTGTGATCACTATTCAGAGTTTGAGACTTCCCATTCTGGGTTGAATCTCTAAATCACTGGGCTTAATTTACCTGGCCTTCTTTGAAGCCTTGCCATCTCTTCTGCTCTCTCTTGCTCCTGCAAATAATCTTGCATTCTGATTCCTGTGTCTGAGAACTAGTTAATCATTTTACTCCTTAAACACACGTAAATTAAAAAACTATCTTAGGAACAGAAATTGAATTCTGGACTCTGAGGGGAAATCCTAAACTACGATTACAGAGATAGCCAACATTAGGCATCTTTTTCTCTGACTAATGAATCACGTTGGCACTGTGGCACTGCTTTGAGAGGAGGGGAACAAGAGGATATGACTTTGTGCAGCTTGCACAAAGTGCTTGAGGCACTCATTAATATAAATTAGCAATCTGGGTTCTGACCTCTGCTTCCAGTCATTTGAACATTAGCCCATCATTGTCAAAGAAACTGGGAAAAGAAAAAAGTTTGGAACAGGATCAGAACTGACTGTTCCACCTCTCATCCTGAACCCATGGACCCTGCACTCCTGTCAGCACAATGGCATTTCTTCAATAAAAAGGTGGGGAGAAGACTTGCCTTTGTACTGCTTGTAGCCAAGGAGCTGGGGTACTAACTAGTGAGATGCAAGCCCTGGGTCCTGACCCCTTACTTCAAGGCTTCCTTAAGTGTTGTTCATTACATACTCATTTAAAAGAACATATCCAAAAATGGCAAAAATGACCAGAACCAACAGTGGGATGGGACTCCAAGGCAAAAAACCCTTGCCACATGGCTACCTCCGCTGCTTTCTCTTTATGTTCCCATGAATCCTGTATTCCCATCAGCACAGTGCCCTGGCTTCAAGTGGAGGAGTATACAGACACTTCTCTGGTGGCTCTTGTAGCTGGCAGGATTAGGTCACTCACTTCAGTGATGAGTGGGGCCCAAGTTCTGGTCCTGGACATTTTATTGTACAGTCACTGGCCAAAGGAAAAAAGGGAGCTTTACCATGGCATTCAGCACAGACAATAACCTGATAGCTGAAAAACTCTCATGGGAGACAAGTGCCTTGGTTTCTGTTTCCTGCTCTCAGGATCTGTTTTTTGTGGAATATTACTGTCTTTGGCTAAACATCTGAAATTATCCTCAGTGCAATGTTTAGGACATGAAAATCTCCACTCTAATGTGAAATGCCAAAAAAATACTATGAGGAACAAAAATCTCTTAAGAAAAAAAATAAAAATCAAAGTGTGTCAACAAGGGAAGGAAAGAAGGCTTGAAGGATCTGTAGGTTAGAACAAGCCAAAACAACATGAAAGGAACTAGGGAAAGAGAAGCATGATCTGCCCTTTGTGACCTCAGCATAAAGCATCAGGAGAGAGGTAACTTTGTAGTTACTGATACAACTACTCCTGGATTAACATCCTAGTTACATTCTTGAAAAATGTGACTTTAAGCAAAACAATGTTAAGCAAATCCAATTATGTCATAGCAGTTACCTACTAGCAGGTGGCAGCCAAACAACTTTATAACCAAACACTGCGTGACTTTAAATGAGTATGTTCTCTAATAGATCAGTGCTGTAATAATGAAACAACATTAACCGGGATGAGGTTAAGTGAGGAGTATTTGTACAGCAAATGCTCTCAGTTTGAGGCACATGTGCGCCCATAGTAAGGATGTGTATCTGGACAAGTATTCTAAGGAGAATTCAGCTTTCTGTTATTGCTTTAAGTAGCGTACTTTAAAAATCAACATAATGCCTTCTTTTTTAAAAGGCAAAAAGGAGGAATTACAGACCAGTTAACCTTATCTCAGTATCCAAGAAGTTACTGGAGCATAAAAGAACTTCATAAAGATGTTCTTGCAAATGTATGTCATAAAGAAATACATTTGTAAGCATCTGGAGAAGGAAAGGCTGATCATGTGCAGCCAGCATGGATTACAATGACAAAAGCACAATTCAAAAGGATCTTGACAGATTGGAAATTTGGGCTAAAGCTAACAGGATGATGTTCATTGCTGACAAATGTGAGGCGCTACACATCAGGAAGAATAATCCAAAACACAAATATAAAATGGTAACACATGGCTGGATGGCAGAATTATAGAGAAGCATCTAGGATTCTTGGTGGATCACAAACTCTTTATGAGTTTGCAGTGTGATGTTGTTGCACAAAAGATGAATGCAGTTTTGTGACACATCAAGCATCAGGTGCAAGATATGGAGGATGACAGTGCCTTTTTACTTAGCACTGACTAAGCCTCATCTACAGTACTGTACAGATTTGGGCTCCACATTTTAAAAAGCACCATGAGGAAGTTTGGGAAGGTCCAGAGCTGGGCAACAAAAATGATAAAGGGCTTGGAAGGCAAGTCATACAAAGAGAATTTGAAAGAAACAGACATGTTGAGCTTGTAGAAAAGATGTTTAATAGGAGACATGATAGCAGTCTTCAAATATTAGAAGCAGTGAGAAAAGTGGGAAAACACCTATCCTTTTTTACTACAGAGAGAAGGACATGGACTAATGAGGCACTGGAATAGAATGCCAAGGGAAATTGTTGAATATCCATCATTGGACGAGTTTAAGAAGAGGTTGGGCAAGCACTGGTCAGGGATGATCTAGGAATAGTTATGCCAGTGTTGTACTATGGGTATTTTCCATGCTTTTGGGCTCAGCTTTTTGCCACAGGGGGCCAAGAAGGAATATTTACCCCTCCTGTTATTGAAAATGTCAGAGGTTCTTTTTTGCCTTCCTTCGAAGCATTGGGTATTAGCTGCAGCAAAGGCTAGGGAGTTTGATTGGGGAGTGCCAATGATCCTGTTGGGATTTAAATCCAGAGATTCCTGGTCAGAAGAGCCTGTCTTCTGCTCTGAGTCAGACCAATCCCCACATTTGGGACCAGGAAAGAATTTAAACTTTTGAGCAAATTGTGGGTGGTTTTCATCTGTAGCAGGCAGCATAGCCTTCTTCCTTGGACCTCTTGACAGCATTTTAACAAACCTTGCAGTAGCAGGACACTGACAGAGCTCATGCTGTCACTCTCCTTCACTTATGGAAGGTTAGGGTGCTTTTGGTGTTTTGGGACAATAGGTCATGTGACAGAATTGATTGTGCAGTTTTAGGAAAAGGTTAAACAAAGACTTGAATGGGAGGGTTTGAATAGGGATGATTCTACTTTGAGGAGGGGGATGGGCTAGATGACCTCTGGAGGTTCATTCCAATCCTGCTTTTCTATCATTGTATGATTCTATGTGCTTGCATTACTTCCCTTACTTCCTTCAGATGTACCTCATCAAGTGACTGAGAATGTAGGTTAGATTCAATAGTGCTCTTAAATCCAGGAATTACAAATCCGTTTGGTGACGATGAGCGATTCTTGGATTCTTGAACAGACTCTTTCCAGACAGTGTCCAAATCTACAGGATCAAACATAGCTGACAGGTATTCATGACAGTAAGCAAACCTTCTCTCTGGTTTCTGAGAAAACAAAATGTTTATGTTAACATGCGCTCCTCTTCTCCTAGTTCATACATAGCCTTCATAAAGTATAATTTAACCTCATTGACTACAATAACTTTTAAACATGCAAATAATTAAAGGCTAGCACAATCAGACAAGAAAAATGAACATGATTAAGTACTTGAGGAAATATTTTTGACTGTTATGAATTCTATCCAGTTGTAGCTTTGAAGTTGATACATGTAGTTGGAGTTATGTAAACAGTCATGGAATATTAGAAATATTTACAATATTGTTTCCATTTGCTTACAAACACAGATATTCAGCTTGTTTAAGCTGGTTTATCTTCATTGGTTTAAATATAACTACTCTGATTTACATCAGTTGAGGATGTGGCCCAAAACATTAACAGAGCTGTTACTCTTGCCATAATTAAAATTAAACTTAGCTTTCTAGGGTAAACACACTTTTGACTCACCCTTATTATTTTTTTCACAATACCACCAATCCACATGGCAAGCTCTCATGCCAGGGAAGAATTTTCAGGAAAGAATGAAGTAAATCAGGACTGAAATTTGGAAGATAGTACTGTATGTTCATTTAAGATACGATTTGCCCGTCACTGAAATGATTAAGTCTTCCAGTGACTTAAATGGAATCTTAATCAAGCCCTTAATTTACTGGTCATGATGATGTCTTGGAGCTATCTTGGAGGATTTTGCAGTACTTATAAATTTACAAAAATGTATTCTACGAATTAATAAACATCAGACACCAGAACTATGATGGCTTGATTTTTATCATGCTCAGGAACGCCATATCAGTTGAACTCCATTATCAGCTGTCCAAATTTATCCAAATATCTGGAAGCAGAATAAGCAGTTTCCATGTCTTAGGCAGTAACGGCTGGGCCAGCCACCACCACCATTCCTGCTCCCCGCGGTCACCCACTCCCAATTAGGCTACCGTAAGAACCCTTGTGCTCTGGTAGCTGAGTATAGTGCAACCTCTTTTGTGCAGAATTTAACAACCCAGGTTAAAAGCAGCAGGAATGCATACTTTTCAGAAGCATTCAGCATTGGCTTAACCTTATTTTTTCTGAACCCAAAGGTAAAACTCCAACTGAAGTTAATGGGAGATGAATTAAACCATCAATAGATGCATCTATATGTGCTATTAATTAGAAGTAGGATTGCTGCGCAGTAAAAATACTCTGTAGTAAGCCTACCAGGGAGCAGCTACATGTGCTCATTCTTGCTTCTGCCCTGCTCTACCCATGTTCCCTCTAAGAAGCAGTGGTCCTTGAGCACACCGCCTTGGTCTGTGAGTGTGCCGCCTTGGTCCGCTGTGGGACACTTACCAATGGGGCAGGGGCCGGAGGCTGGAGCTGGGGCCAGGGGCTGGTGGCTGGGGGCCAGGGCTGGGGGCCAGAGGCTGGAGTCGGGGGCTGGGAGCCTAGGGCCAGGGACTGGAACCGGAGCCTGGTGTAGGCTCCTCTGGCTCCGGAGAAGTGCTCTGCTCCTCTGCATCAGGGCCAGGGAGTGGAGCACTTCCCAAGAGCCAGTGGAGCCTGTGCCAGCCTCCAACCCTGCCTTGGCTCACCTCAGGGAAAAGCCGCTGCCTGCCACAAGTGAGGCTCTGCCAGTTCTGGCACTGCTCTGCTCCTCTGCGTCACCTTGGAGAGCAAAGAGGCACGTGGCATCAGCCACTCCATTCAGGGTGCAGGGCCCAGGGCTCCCCTTAGGTCCAGAAACTTGGCAATGAGGAAACAGTGCTACTGCTCTTGCACTGCCAGGCTTACAGACCTGTGGGGAGGCCCTTGGGTCATATGACACGAGGCCATGGGCTGGATATAACCAACCCATGGGCCAGGGGTTGAGCACCCTTGCTATATACCTGCGTTTTAAAAGTAATCGACTTTAGTGGAACATATTTCCAAAGCACCACGTGGCAAACATTTCTGGCAGGTCAAGTTCTCTTCTCAGTTACAAGCCTGTGGTACTTATTTACCAAGGAACAGAGAACTGGAAGGGACTTCTGGGTCAGAGTCCAGTCTCCACAATGGGCAAAGTGAAACAGGGAAGTAAAGTGAACTGTTTGATGTTTCCCACTATCCAGCATTCTATCCAATTAGATATATTCCACACCACTGTATTCATTTCAGTGGCATAAGAGCAGTATTTTGCATAAATTTGTATTACATGGTGCGAATCTGGTAAGATTCCACACGCAAATCTCACATTTTCACTATGTCAGGCACTAATGTAAACCATTTTAACCATCTGCCTGTATTTGCCAGCTCAAGAGTCCCTAGCTAGGCATACACAATAAGGCATTTAATTGTATATGCATCTCAATTTTACCTTTGCCATCTCCTGACGAAGTAGCTTCTTTGCAAATTCTGCAGAATTCAGTCTCTGAGAACTGTAGTTGTAGACAGACTTACCATCATCAGGAAAGCTTCTAGCAGTTTTTAAGATTGGCCTTTTCACCTTTTTATTGAGTAAATATACGGCATCAATGTTGGTCTAGAAAAGGTTTTTAGATCAGTTAGTCTGACTTGGAGTCTAAGTTACATGACAAAACAATTAGTAACCATTATAGTAGTGTCCTCATAAATAGCAGGGCTCTTTCTATTGGCCATTGGCCAGAAAAGACTCTGTCAATAGACTTTATACGCCATCAATTTCTCTATAAGTTAGAAAATACAGTGTTAGAAATGTAGTTCACCCTTGCAAAGGTCATTTTGCAAGGTTAGGGAAACTACCTGAGAGGGAAGGGGGCACAAAAGAAGGGGTGTTTTAAAGTATTGATTTAAGTGGTGATTAGTGGTGCAGGGTTTACTGGGCCTTTTATGTCAAAATAAGGCCAAAGAAAATAAAAACATTAATTTCTACAGAGCTTAAATATGTTTATTTATTACAAGCCGCTGCACATAGTGCATCATTTACTTTTCAATTATTTGAGATGGATTTGAAGTGATGATTCTCTTCAATAGGGGGTTCATCTACATGTGAGCTTTAACGCGCTGTAGATTATTTTACTGGTAACTAAAGCGTCATGTAAAAAACTGTGACATTATGGTAATGCACAGTAAAATAATCTACTGAATATTAAGTATCACTAAAAAAGCATGCAAATGTACTACTGCACAGTAGTGCAGCCTAATGCACACTAATTGTAGGTACTAAATTTAATGCACGTTAGAAAAGGTGCATTAATGCACATGCAGATGTGCCCAAGAAGTTTTTGCAAATGACTCAATTTGATTTCTCATAAGAATACACATATGTGAGATTGCCTCCCATTCAGATAACACAAGCCAGGAGGTATGCAATCCTTCTGCACAGACATGATGAACAGCAGTTCACTGTTTGTGCATTTCAGTTATTCTCAGGCAGTAATCAATGTAATCTCAACACTCAGCTAAAAACAGCTGGTTGGCAAAAGGCATCTGGGGTTTTTGTATCTACTGTGGGGCAAAAAAGTGCACTTTCTCATCTTAAGTGCATGGTTTGTGTGACCACTATAAGGCCTTCAGGGCAAGCCAAAATGAAAAGTATGGCCAGAGGAGAATGGGACAAAGAAAAAAAAGAATTAGTCTCAGATAAAATATAGGATACTATTGAATAATTAAATGGTCTCCCCGTATGGATCATGCTTGCTGGCTTCACCAGTGACCACTAGGTTATTTCTTTCTTTTCTCTTATCCCTGTGACCCCCAACTAGCAATAGCTCAAAATGTAGTTTTAGCAGAATCATATACTGATGGTTTTGACAAAGTTTTTTGCTGATCATAGGTGGCTCTATAAAATGTTTCCAAGACACTATTACTCATTAGGGTGAGCTATTTATGTGGCTGTTAGGACTGTTTCAAGACCAGTGATTTTACATTGCACAATACTCACCTGGATGTGATCCTTATCATCTTTCATTTTATCTTCCATTTCTTTTTTCCACAGCATATATTTTTTGTTGTAGTTATCCAATAAAGAATGTATTGCTCGTTTTTTTCTGACAATCTCAGTTTGTTTTGAAAAACCAAATGAGGGGAGTGAAAGCAGTGAAGGTTTTTGAACAAACAAATCCTCATTAGTCAGGGGAATTCCAAATTCTTGGCTCAAGACTGTAATCATTTCTGCAGAGGGCAACAGATTTCCATGAATGACATCCCTTAACTTCTTACAGTGACAGATGTAATCAAGCCTACAAATATAACCAGACAAATATATACGTATGCATATTATCAAAAAATACACGAAGTTGTGTTTTAATAGAGAATAAGTATTACACTCCTATTGTGAAAAAATGTTAAATTTTATTTTAACATCTATTAGCTAAATGAGAGGGGAACCTCAGGTCACTTACACAGACATTCAGCATAGACAAACAAGACATTCTAAGCACTTACTAAAACTATCAAAGGTTTCTTGAAGAAGTTGTAAGAAGCAGATCCAGCTGTGGTTTAAATGATTAATGCTGACTTCAACAAACTCAGGGAACTAGTGGGCAGAATACCCTGGAAGACAAATCTGAGGGGAAAGGAGTCCAGGAGAGTTGGCTGTATTTCAAGGAGGCCCTCTTAAGGGCTCAGGAGCAAGCTATCCCAATTCAATGGAAAATAAGAAGTACAACTGAAGGCCAGCCTGACTAGACAGCAATCTCTTCAATGAGATGAAACTCAAAAAGGAACCCTACAAAAAGTGGAAACTTGGTCATAGAACTAGGGAAGAGTTTAAGAATATTGTGCACACATGCAGGGAAAAAGCACCACCCCTGTTCAAGGTTCCCGCCTGCTCCTTCCAAGGCTCCCCCATGCAGCTGAGCCTGCCCCGCTTACACCTGCAGGAGCCCACAGAAGCACAGGGCTCCTGGCATGGTCTGGCCTGTGGGACCTGTGTCCCGCCTTGAAAAAAAAACTGGTAATCTGTCAAAGCAGGCTGTAGACAACAGCAGAAAACTAGTAAGCAGCATACATAAGTAACACTAATGCCTCATACAAATCCATACATTATACAGATGCTGGACCAGATACTCAGTCCTTCAAATGGCACACTATGGCATTAAATTTACCTTAAGGCAGTAGGTGAGGCTTGCCATAACTAGCTCCACATTGACACAACTCTTTCCCTTCCTGTCCCAAAATGGAATTTTTTCAGTAGCGGTTAGGGGGCACAGACTGGAGGGAATGACAAAACATAATTCACTGATAATCCTGTCTGGTGGAAAAGGCCCTTGGAAACAAGATGACTTTGTTTTCTGCTTACAACTGTGCCAAAAACTGTTCCTAGGTCTTATATAAAACTAGGCTGCGCTAGTTTAGATAAATGGATTTCAAAACTGATTTAATTTAAATTGGCGTGAATATGCTCAAATCAAGTTAATCCTGGCTTTTTTATATATATATATATATATATATATATATATATATATATATATAAAAATAAAAAAA